>BSSO01001181.1:0-25323 GCA_030267885.1 Mesembryanthemum crystallinum
CATAGATATTAGGTAAAGGTCGGATTACCGGCCTGTAATTAGGCCATTCCTCAAGTAACCGGACTGAAATTTTTCCTAAAAATTATAATAGAGTTCTTACGATTTCAGCCAATTGTACCCTAAATGGGAATTAATTCAAAATGTTGGGTAGCCTAAATGGGAATAGTTAAATGTTAGGCACCCTTTTTATTATTACACTAAACGTCAGGTACCCTTTTTGAAATTCTTCCTATAATAAATTGCATGTAAAAGTGAATGTTGTACTCTGTTTTTTTCTTTTTCTGCGGACCCTAAATAAACATGGAAGTAACTTGGGCTATGTCTGGTACAGTTTGATCAGGATGAAAAAAACAATTTAAATATGTTATGTAAAGGCAACAAATTACTAACTGAAAAGGTGTCTGAAATTAAAACTTGTAAGGGATAGCTTCTCAAAATTAGTCAAGAAAGTTCAATTAAGAGTTACAAGCTGAAAACAATATTGGTTAGTTGATGAGAGTAGAAAATTAGCTGAAAATTTAAAGAGTAATTGAAGCTGACAAGGTAACTGATTTTGCCAAACACAGCCTTGGTCCCCCCTTCCCACTAAGAACCAGTTGAGCTCTAATCAAAAGAAACAACATGAAGGTGTATTCAATAATGTTACAATCTGACAAAGTGTTTTGCAAACAATTTAAAATAGCAGAGTCAAATTCTGTTGAATGACAAGAATTACCTGTTCACCACTTTCACCACAATATCCGATCAATGAGACTAGGTTCCGATGATGTAACCTTGACAAAAGCTCTATTTCTGTCAGAAATTCACGTGTTCCCTGCATTGACCCTTCCTCTGCACGCTTAACAGCCACAACTGTTTTATCGGCTAAAATGCCTCTGTAAACCTTGCCATATCCTCCTTGACCAACTTGAGCTGAGCTACTAAAACTACAGGTGGCTTGTGACATTTCTTTAAAGGTGAAATCTTTGACACCATCGATTTTTATTGACATCTTTGAGGCTGCATGATAACACTTGTATTCAGAACTCAAGACCTTTCATAAAGGAAAATTTACAGAGATCAACAATGTGAATTCATATAACTTACAAAAGTTCTTTTGTGACAAATGCCGGGATTTGCCTTTCCTTC
This sequence comes from Mesembryanthemum crystallinum, assembly GCA_030267885.1. NCBI lineage: Eukaryota > Viridiplantae > Streptophyta > Magnoliopsida > Caryophyllales > Aizoaceae > Mesembryanthemum > Mesembryanthemum crystallinum. The sequence goes on from BSSO01001181.1 coordinate 1,129, forward strand.
TCACGATAAGAAGCGTGACTACCACAGATGCAGTAACAGCACAAATAATAACTCCTATCAAAATGGCAGCCAAAAGTCCCTTGTTTATGCCACTCCCCCCATGCTCGAGATTCACTGCAACAATAAAAGTGTTCATGAGGCATTCGGCTTAAGAGCAATACAGTTGAACATTTCAGAGATGGAAGTTCAATTCCCTGATGAATAAAGCATTCTGTTTTGAAAGAATGTTAACACAATTTTGTGCATATTAATGAGCATAAATTAATGAAAAATCATCTTTTAACATACAGAGCAACAATCACTGCTATAGCAATTTTTTCTATGGTTCTTACTGTCATGAGTGGTGAAGCACATTCCAGGTATCGAAGACCCATAAGCACACAAGAAATGTCGCAGACTATCTTAATTTCAGCTTGATGCATTAACCAAACTACTCTACGCATGCAAAAGCAACAACCTGACAAGTTAATAGTTCTGTAAAAGGCAGTTGCCCTGAATCAATAAGATAACAGCATACCCTAATTCCTAATATATAAGTCCTCAGTCTTCAGCAATTTTCTTCAAATTACCCATCTCTATATAGTACTTTACCATGGATTGTCCATATTAAGCAGCAGTTCATACAACAATCTAGTTGAACCTCCAGATAAAGAAGAATCCCAAAGAATACCAATTTTGAAAACCATAAAAAAAAAACAAAAACAAAAAAAAAAAAAAACATACAAAGTCTTTATTTATTTATTTTTATTTTATTAAACCCTCTTCTACAATTTGTAAGGAAACCATCAATTATGAGGTTTTCCTCCGGGAGCTACGCGAGGTCATCTTTGTGAAAAAACACCTTGATTGCCTAAAATACCCCTACGTGCGTATCCAGTGCTAGATTTTCGCAATTATTGCTGAGGAAGAGGTTTATAATACCTATATATTCATCAAATTTAAAATCAAATGTACTTTAGCTACACATTTGAATAGTCAATTCAAAAGTTCTTAAAAACCAGATATAATTAATATATTTTATTGGAACAAAAACATACATAAAAAGACATTTTTTTGACAACATAGGGTACACCATCTAAACTTTCCATCTACACGAGCATTTGAAAATTTAAATATATAAATTTTGGGATAAAGAAAAATGGAATTTGACTTTTAATAAACATGTTAAGATTATTAGAAATATAACAAATTTTCTTTACCAAATCTTAATACAAATTTCAAACATAACTTTCTATACACATTTCAAAATATTCAGTAAGTATTTATTGGTGGAGCCGTGGAGGACATTTTGTCCTCTACTGCTGTACTTCAAACTGTTATACATACTATTTCTTCATCTAATAAACATTTCAAATATCTAAGTGAACAATCAAATTAAATATGAATTAATATTTAAAATATATTTATAATATTTAATAAATATGAAATATCACCTCATAAAAATTTCAATGGCCAAAAACAAAAAGAAAAACTCCATAATATGTATCTTTGCAAAAAAATATAAGCCACTATTTAAATAGATTCCAAGCCACCTAAGCTAGGATTTTCACCTTAAAAGTTTAGAGTAAATTGGTGGATAGAAAAAACAGAAAAGTCTTCAAAGTTTCGAATTTCAAATAAAAGGATAATCTTAAATGATCCATGTTTAAAGCAGTTATTAAGGGTAAAGATAGAGAGAATTTATCAAGTTACTAGATTAAATTTAGTCCCACAATATGTAGGTAGGCCATACTCTATCATCAATATCTATTAGCTTCCAAAAGCACTCTTCCCCCCTCCCTACCTCCCTCATCCCTAGCCCATAGTATATGGGACAATGTTTGCATAATCATCCTTAGTAATGTGGCTCACCACAATGGTGAACATTAATAGTTCGCATAAGCATTTTGGCAAATTTTGTATAATGGTAGTCGACTAACTTTGTAATACTCTAAGGTATTGATGGTTGAGGACAACATAAACGGATTTATGGTACTATTCATATCACCAAGGTGCATCTTCTTTTCAGGGAGCTCAATCCTCAAAAACTCCACAGTTAAGTGTGCTTGGCTGGGAGTAGTATTGGGATGGAATGACATCTTGAAAAGTTTCCAAGGAGCATAAGAGTGAGGACAAAGCATGCTGGAAAGACTTGTGGTGGTTTGTAGTCCTCACCCAGGAGAGCTGATATTGGTAGCACCAACAACCTGTGTGGAGGCTGGGGTGTTACAAACTTAAACGTGATACATTAGGATCATTAAGAGGTTTTAGTGTTACCGTATAGAGTATCCTATCATCTGTAGGTGCTTTTGTGATTGTATCCAAAATATAAAAAAAATGTCTGTACATATCGTTAAACAATTTATAAAGAACCTAATATGCAAATGTGTCAAAGTAAAACTGCGCTCACAGGGTTCAAACTATTACTTCATATCCTAGACAATATCCACCGGTTAGCACACGTTCAGACTATAAATTCTCAACTAATATATGACAACATATGTATCCACTAGCCATTCTGTCACAAACTAAGATTTTTTAGATGGGGGAAAACATTTTAACAGAGTGGAACACACAAGGAACCTGATTAGTAATCTAGTTTCACAACAAATCATACTTCCTCTAGAGAAACATTTTAAGTTTGCGTGCATACCAGAGCTATAAGGTCCCAGAAGAGTGAAGTTCAGAAGTTCATATGGTCCAAACAGCTCACTACCAGGGAAGTTCCATGTTGTATAGATCCATCTAATCCATTGAAGCTCAGTTTTGTTGAAAGTATGACCATCGTCGATACGTGGAAAGATTTTCAAATACATCCGCAGACGAGGCCCTTTGTCCCAAGCATATGAGTCAATTGAGAGCTGATATAGGTCCATGTTCAATGCATGAGTAATGTAAGACTCAAAAGCAAATTTGTATGGAGGAAAGTACATAAAACTAGGACTCTTCAGTCTATATCCAATTCTGATAGGAGCCGCACAAAAGCATGATGGAGCCGCAGGTACATATTCATAATATTCTGAGACAGGACATGCTTGGATAGGACAAGTTGAATTTGTTGAGCCATCATATGTCCCGTTTGCTCCTGCATCAGAATCGCAGAATTGGTGTATATTCTGTATGTTTGCACGGTTACATACAGGATTGCCCCGAAGCCTGTAGAACAATATTCAAATGATAAGAATTCAGATCGCCACAAATTTCTAGTCACTTTAGAGTAAATGGAACAAGTGACAGGCTGACAGCACAACCTAACAAAGATGTAAGCACAATTTACTAAAAATTAATTTACTAGTCGCATAACTGTCAAAGTTTTGTTTGGAAATATCCTGAACAAAGCCATTTCATAATATATTTTGTCTTAGTGGCCAGCACCATGAAATATGAAAAGCATATATTACTAACAAAAATTTCAACAAGGACAACAGACATGATTAGGAATGGTTTTTCTCTGGGTTCACATGCTATCAGATGAGTCTCTTGCTGAATATATTCACTGCAATGGCAATTGACGTGATTTATCCGAAAACATATAATGCTAGTGCGTTTCTTTTTTGATAGTTCAACAAGGACAATTTTTTCTTATCAAAAAGAAACACACTTGCATCTATATGTTTTTCGGATAAATCTAGCAGTGACCATATTAAGCAGCAAAACCCGTTACAAACTAGGAGGACAAGGAGTCCTCAGAAATTTAATTCCAAATGTCCCTAATGACGTTGGATGTCAATTTCTAGTTTCATGTTGGCTTTTTAAGAGCTCATGCGAAGGAGAAAGCAAAAAAGGAGAGATGAGGGAGGACAAATTTGTGAATGTGAAGCTCAAAATCCTAGAAACTAGGCCAAAGGGCTACTAAGTAGGATAAGGGTTCAAAATCACGGTATTGTATGTGATAAGGGTTACGGCTTACGGTCACAACATCGTGGAAATAAACGGTTGTCGTGGGGTCAGTTTTGGTATGGATTGTATTGGCCATTCATCAGTTATTTACCGGTGCATTGAGCACACATTGATGTACCCGGATTACGCATATCAGCAACCTCAAACCCTGTTATGTATCAGCCGATACGTAGCATATCAGCCAATATTTGATACCCATACAGGAAGTCGAAAGTGCTGATGGAATGATTTGGAAGGGTTCACCCAAGCAATTCATCCTCCCAAACTATCTCAGAAAAGAGTAGTATTTACTTGGGTTGCCAAACAACGCTTATATGATACAGGGTATTAAGGAAGTATGACAAAGGGAAATAAATGTTGGTTTTTGTACGAAACAGTATCATGTGATGACAACTGCTTTTCACCAATACGGAGAAGCTTTCTGTTGGTATTTGGAGTCTGCTTTGGTGCGTAAAGGTGTTGCATTGTGTACGGGAGGCTTGAGTATGGCATAAGAGGAGTCATGGAGGCGAGGCGCAGCTCATTTGGAGGCCTACAATTTTAAAAACTGTGGGCATTGTTCATTAGCACTGCCATGTGGAGATATTATGTCACTTTCATAAACTTTCTAGGAAACAGTCTCTCAAAATCCAAGCAAAATAACCGCTTAGTTCAATCCTGAAAAATAGAGTGGTAGTCCGTGACCCACAACACAGCCGTGTTAACAACATGCCACGCACGTGTTCTTTCTTGCAAGTACAAAATTTGTACCCTGCATGAGACATCTGTAGTCAGTATTGAGAAGTATAAGAGTTGTCTAGGAAGAGATAAAATAAACTTCCTAACAAGATGGGAAATGGATCTTTCAACGCTTACAAGGTGATTCTGGGAAATGCTGCGACCGCTCTATGTCTCAACCTATACCAATTACCCTGGATGTGCCATTAGAACATTCTCTTTTTAGAGAATAAGTACTCAATAAGCCTATGGGCACATTGCCTAGGAAATCAGATGTAAACATAAGCAGGATTTCCATTCAAAGATCCTTCATGAAAGTTTTAGGTGAACCAAATAGGCAGACCTAATCTTAGAAAGATCCTATAGTTAATTGTTGCATACATGCGTAGCAATAATAGACCAATCAAAATTATCCCAGTGCTGAAAAGGCTGAACAAGAGCTAAAACTGGAATGAGAATAAGAGTACTTTCATTTCCATATGAAATTGCAAAATAGAACAAGATACCAGACGTAAACAATGATTATCTTTTGTATGAATATAAAATGGATACGCATATCAGTTTTCGAAGGCATAGTATATTAGTATGCATACCTTAGGGACACATTTTGGGGGGGATTAAGATCCCCAGACACTTCAGAAAGCAAATTATATCGGAGATCACTGCAAGTCAACACAATTCAGAAAGCAGTGTCATATGATCTTTAATCAAGACCAATACCAACCACAGGTGAAGGTAAGATTCAGATTCATGTCACACAACTATGATTTATGATTGAGGTCGTACACTGAGAGTCTAGCAGTAGCATTGAAGAACTTCTTCTGCCAAATGGTAGCAGGGACAGAACCATTTAATGAATTGTTTTGAAGTGACCTGTGAAAGACAATCATAATCCAGCCCACAATCATCAACAGCCCAAACAAGTAAAACCATAACTTATCATTTTTTATTTTTTTATAGAAGATACTCCACGTGGATCAGCGGATGTAATTGTCCAACTGAGTGTTACCCCAAAATTTAACATTTAGATTGTATGCTCCCCTTCCCTTTAGAACATCTAGAAAAGTGACTAGTATTTCTGGGTATCCCAAAATAGTATAAGTGACAACTAATTCTGGACAGAGGGTGTAGTATATATTTATGAGTATCTAATAACAAAAGAGTAAAAGGAATTCTCTATACTTTGTAAAACTGTAGTTGTTAAATTATAACTATTATAAATTTTGGACACCAATCTGAAAGCATTGTGTTCCCTCTCTTTCAGGAAACCCCGCTTCCAAATTACAGACTAAGATATGGAAGGGATACTCACAACATCTGAAGAGATGGAAGACTAGAGAAACTTTCAGGAATTGATCCACTTAGGTTGTTATGCGACAAGTCACTGCAAAAAGGAATAAGTTCCTGTAGAACATTAGTTTGAGCTAAACATCTTTTTGCATGTCAAGTTGACAAGTCTAAATGGGTCATCTACGTACATTGTTGTGATCTTATCTGAGAGCTTGTTTGAAGGAATTGTTCCTGTCAACTGGTTCCAACTCAGATCTCTGTGATACAGACAAACTAACCATCAAAAAAGGCCATAGCTGCCAGTGTCACTGTAGAGTAAATAACTTCTCGTTCATGGTTGCCTCACCGAAGGATTCCAGCAAAGGACTAGATCAAAAGTGAAAACTTACATAAAACTAATATTTGGCATCTGGCTGAAATCAGGCACCACTCCTTCCAAGCTGCAGTTTCTAAGACTTCTGCTAAGTCAGAAAATAAAGCATGAGAAATCTTCTTCGAAAGCTCTCAAAGTATCTGCATATAACCAAAGAAGACTCGATCGATCCCTCCCTTTTCTCAACCCCGATCCATAGAGAAAAGAAGAAAGCATTGCAAGCATTTTTAATATATTGCAAAAGGGTTGGTTTGATTGTTCCAGAAATCCACTGTGACTGTAAGTTTGATGCAAGTAAGAAACACAAGTGTTGAAAAGAGAGGGATTTTTTTTCCTGATGTATTAAGAAACTACAGGAAGTGATATTGGACTGTGTTGAATTATTTGCAGACACATTGCTAGAACACACGAAAGACATAACGCATATGATAAACTCCACATGCATGTGGCTTTGGAACAGGCAATATCTATAATATAGAGATAAAGAACAAAGACTCATCTAAGACTAAAAGTTGAGGAGACAGTTTTAAATAAAAACAAAACCATGGCAGCTACCTAGTGGTTGTTTGGTTGCCAAAAGAAAACACATGAAGTGCAACTTCCTAGGAAGTACTAAATTGTCATGTTGTTTGGTTGACATGAAAAACAGGAAGCTCCACTTACAAAGGACAAGTTGCTTACCTAGTCCTACTAGGTAAGTGAAACTTCCTGTGTCAACCAAACAAATTCTAGTACTTCTCAGGAACTAACTTCTGATATCTGGGATTTGCAACATCCTTAGAAGTTTTAACTTCCCATATTGAACCAAACAATCACTTAGAATAGCTTTGAACAGGTACCTTAATGGTTTCAGAGTGTAAACATCGCAACTTATGGATACAAAACCACATCTAAACTTTGGCACATATGATCATTTTTTTCTCTTGCACAGAAGTATGCAACAGTCTAGAACCCAGCACACCTTAAAGCAAAACCACAGCCTACACTTACTGCGTGAGAAAAAGTGAACAGCACTTACATTTTTACCAATTTGGACAAATTTTGATAGGATTCTGGAATTGTAGTACCGACAAAATGATTGTTGTCGAGCTGACTGCAAAGAGAAATTGAGGTGAAATCATAAGTTTATATAGGACAATAAAAATTCAAATCAAACTCCACATCCATGATGTATGGAAGCAGAGCAGTAAGGTTACAATGTGAGTAATACAATTCACCAATTATTGATGCACATCAAAGTTTCAAGTGGTGACTTTTACAAAAACAAGGGCACATGTTCTAATGTCAGCTGAATAATAAACAAAAATCCCCCCCCCCCCCCATCGTATAGCACTTATCAAGGGCGAGGAAGAATATGGAACTATCAAATGACAGCTATTACTGAGTCACTGAGTCAATAAGGGAAGGGAAAAGAACAGTATTACATTCGAAGTAAGCATCCTACTTAAAGGGAAGCATTGCAAGTTCAAGCTACATTAATGAAACAATTGCAATAATAAAGCAGTTATTTATATCCAATCTACTAAAACTGCATATGGAACCAAGTACATTAAAGGCCCAAGCTTCAGTATCTACAAGATGGTGGCAGAGATATCATACAGTATTTGCAATTTTGGTAAAGTTGATAGCTCAGGAGGAAGATCTCCAGATAAGTTGTTGTTATCCACCAGCCTGCCGAAAAGAAACTTAATTAAGAATATTAGGGGTATAAGTAAAACATTCACAAAATATATCCATAGATTCTATAAGGATTTGTATATGGACTTACAGGTGAACAAGTCTGGGTAATTGAGATAGCTCAGGAGGAAGCTGGCCACTGAGTGAGTTATTGTTCAAATGGCTGCACAGGTTGCACAGGTTTCGCAAACGATTACAAAAATCTATCAGGAATATTGTTAACTAGTAAACTTAAGAAAGTGTTGAAGCTCAAAAGTCCACTCACAAATGTCTAATCCTGCTCATGTTGGCAAAAGATTTGGGTATGGTTCCAGATAAATTATTCTCGTCTAGTTGGAGTCTCTTCAGATTTGACAGGAAGCCCAGTTCATCAGGCATAGAACCTGACAAATTGTTTCCATTTAAGACCCTGAAACAAAGGAATTGTACAGTGTCACGTAAATAAATGTGCTACACTATCTTCGTCACATACGAACTGAAAGGTTGGTCCCTCATGTTTTCTGGTTTTCGCAAGTTATACACAGAATTATTTATTTACTTTGCATAAGAAATAATTTTATTATATAGAACTGTGTAGAAAATACATACTAAGAGGACTAGGAGTCCTCAAAGGAACAACTATACATGAACATAAAACGTCCAACCACAAACCGCTGACATAGTGATTGGCAGCCCCTTAAAAGCCCCCCCAGCTTTGGCCCTAGGAAAATCCAAGTACACCACCGATCCCTTATACACAGAATCATTCATTTGCTTATTTGATAAGTCAGAATCAGTCATCATTAATAGATGCTAGTCAATCACAGGATCATGCCCCAATGTTCACTTTCCAGTCTTAGTTTCAACTGTTGAAGCACTTCAAGCAAGATTTAAGCTTTAACCTTGTCACTCACAAGCACAACTAGTAAGAATCTGTAACTGGAGTTGCACTATCTATGGTTGCAAGTTGGATACTGAGATCTTACACAATTGTAAAAGTAATGGGTACATATATTACTAATACCAAACCACTAGGGGGAGAAGGGAGCCAGTAGAAAGAATTTACTTTTTAAGATAGGACAGGATGAGATCAGCCTTCTTAAAGTAAAATTCATTTTCATCACTCACATAGACCTCGACTCGTTTCTCAACTCTGACTTTAGTGCTATCAGGCTTTAGATCCATACTACAAATATTAGTAATGGAAAAATGTTGAAAATGGAAACAAAGAGTCAATGTTCCAAGTTTATCAAATTGTCATGGCATAACATCCATTTTTCTTTTTCAATTTCTTCATAACACCAAGGGCCCGTTTACTTAGAAGTAAATGTGATTGCAATGTGATGCCTCACTCCATAGGTAGATGTGGAAAAGAAAGGAAGGAGAGAAGTGACATGAGAAGAGTGTAAACGATTACATGGGTCAATACAGTTACAGTTTCTCAAGTTTAACCATTGTAAACAGGATTATATAACTAGAAGTATTGATATTTGTAACCACAATAACAATTACATGTTTCTAGCATAACCATGAGCACGTGTATGGCCATATGATGTTCATTACATAGTAATAAGCAAGAACCATTGCATCCAACCAAACGCCACAAATTGTTAATGCGTATGTTTCAGGATGCAAGAGATTACTGAATTTAGATCAGTAATTTGTAAAACCCTGGTTAATTGAGTTTTGTTCCTTGTATCATAGTGACCTCTTTCAACTAGATTTTTTTTTTTTTTTTTTTTTTTTTTGGCTTACAGTAGCTTCAAAGATGACAGGCTTCCTATCTCCTTCGGGATGCTACCAGATATTTGATTCCACATGAGATCCCTACAAAAGAAACGAACAAGTTAGAACTATTAGAAAATCAAAAGCACTCTTCTCATTCTAAGACTTTATTTATCCTCAAAACTTGGTAAGCCTTTTTGAAAACTCACAGTATCTCAAGTTGAGACAGTTGCCCAATCTCAGGTGCTAAAGTTCCTGAGAGATTCATGTTAAGCAATTGGCTGCACAAATTTTACAAGAAATTAAAATACAGAAATGAAAGCGTTAGCATAATCTTAAAGTTGAAGCTAAACTAAAGAAGTAAGAAAATATTAAAGGCGGAGGATCTTTAGGGGTTATGATAAGGACAAGGAAGACAACACAGCAAAGTATTTAAGTCTAGGCAGGAACTAATCAATTAGAAAAATCTGATAGCCAAGAAGAAGTTAGTAATTCAGAAATATTTCTTCAGCAAAATTGGGACAAGAAAGCATTTAAGACTCTGGAAAGAATGGCAATACAAATTATTTACTCATCTAGTGCTTCAAATTTCAATAAAAGAGGCTTCAATTGTAGTAAGGGCAGTAGGTTGGGATGAAGCAGGACTAGAAAGATCTGATGGTCATGGAGGCAAGGAACAACTGAATATGCATCCATTGAAGTCCCAGAGGAGATTCGATTGTGAAAAGCAGAAGGTAAAGCAAACTAGCAGCTGGAGAACATATAACTCTAGCGATAAATCCAGATAATATTTTACCAAAAACTAGCATTAATCTAGTGGAATCATCAATGTACGTGAACAAATATTATAGGATAGGACATGAAATGGAAAGGGGAGGAATGCAACAATGAAGGCAAAGTGAACATACAGCTCTCGAATGTGCAAATATCCATCAGAACCAACTTTTTCAAAGCAATAAACACCATTCCAAGAAGATGCACATGGATCTCTCTTCTTACTCCAGTTTTCCAAGTGCCTGTTACGATCAGTAAGTCTTTTCTTGACTAACAATAATGCTGCAACTGTAGCACAACAGCAATTTATCATCAGAATATGCAAGCAAGTGATAGCCAATTTCAAGCAACTTAGATAATAAGATAAACACACTAGTTTCAAATGCATAAATTGGGTCAAGATCAAGCCATAAGACAGGCAGTATGCATATATTGTGATATTGTCTGCCAAGTAAAACTGATTTGTGAAAGAATGCGTGTTGGTGGGTATTGATCAAAGAAAAACTCTGACCATACATGTCAGTTAGCGACATTAAAGGGTAATGGGGAAACTTGTACAAGCATAGTACTCCATGGATCCTAGTATAATCTTCTTAGTTCTACATGGTCTGGATATTAAGGAAATGCCTCAAAGGAAAGGGTATGAGACCCTAAGAAGGGAAAGGGAAACCAACAAAGATATCAAAAGTAGAGTGAACATGACATATCACTAAATGATGGGCGATGGCCATTGAAACTTTTAGTCTGCACCATTAGATTTAAGTGAATAAATCTTCTGCGGTTATTTATTCCAATTATACATTTTTATTTTTTGTTAGTTATCTATCAGGTTTGGTTTCAACCAAATATTTATTTGGTTTCCAACCAAACTGATGATTATAATTTTGTTGACTTTAATTGAAACCATAGACAATTTGGTTTCCACCAAAATGATGATCACGACCACCATTTAAAGGTGGACATGCGAAAACATAGAACTTGCTCTAAGAATACTGGAACCACCACAAAAGATCAAAAGCACAAGCTTGTGAACTGAATTAACGGAGAAGGAAGAAACAAGAGAAACCTCCTAATTTATCAAGCTAAATCATGCTTCTTGCCAGAATGATCTTTTCATATATATACTGCCCGAAATAGCACCATCTCTGGATTTTCATTTTCTCTCTTTGTGGAAACTCAAAGTCAGAAATTCGGATTAATAGGCTGCCACTCATTCATAATTTTAAAAGCACTATGCTTATTTTGAGGCAGAATCAGTACAAGGTTTAATGAATTTGAGAGTTCACTGCCAAAAGGCCAAGTACCAAAAAGCAACACAAATAATGGAGCACCATGTCCTGTCTGTGGTTGCTGGATTGCAGATCAAGAACGTAGCCACCGATAGTGGTTGGCAGTGGGTGCGGGTGGCAAGGAGGACGGAAAATTAAATCCAAACCCAGCAAAGCAAATCAATAAGCTCTCAGAGAAGAATTGTTACATGTCTTGAGGTCTATACGCATACAATTTGTGAATTTCTGAAAATAGTCGTGCAATATCTTTTTCGACTTAGATTGTACACACAGATATTCTCATCCCCATTTTCACAAGTGAGACAATTTAAGGCCTGACTAAAAACAATAGAAAGGAGTATTGCAATACCAAAAAATGAAATTGAAGGATTGAATCCGCAAAAAGGCATACCTTCTTGGGGATGAGTAGTCTGTGCAACAGCCCGAAGCACGAGACAGAAGCAGAAGCAGCATACGGCGAGTACACAGTCCAAAGCTCTCATACCAACCATATCCTAGAACTTGCCAACTCTGAGAAATCAAATCAATCAGGCAACAGCATAGAAGAAGACCCACAACAGAATTTATCATCAATGTTCAATCATATCAAAATTGACAATTTTTGAAGATCAAAACCTGATGGGCATATTCGGAATGATTAAAAGGTTGAAATTTTGAGGGCAACAAATAAAAAGAACTCACAGTCACAAAAGTAACTACCAGCACCACCACCTGTTAGCAGCAGCCAATAGTTCAGCCAGACAAGAAATCCTTGGTAAATTTGATCATCTTCAGGAGAAATGTAAGCGTCCTGCAAAATAATAGCAATATAAACAAAAGATCAAATAAAAGTATAATCCCAGCACTGAGTGTAAAAGAAATGGTAAAAAAATAACAGGAAGAGGAAAATGTCAAGAGTAGATTCCATAAAGAAATTAAAAAAAATGCCGACTTGATAAGAGTAAGTGAGAGATAGAGATGAGAATGTTGGATACGAATGAAAAAAGGTTGAAGAAAAAAAACCTCGTGGGATGAAAAATTGGGATAGTTAAAAGAAGAGGTAAGGTAGGTAAGAAAAAGATCGAATAATAAAAATGAAGAAATGCACAGGAATGAAGTGAAGTGCAAGACTTTTTCAAGTGCAGGTACAGGTACAGGTACAGTAGATTAGATAAAGTTTAAATCTTTGAGGAAGATGTCATCAATCACCTTGTTCTTCATTGTGGTTGTTTCTTCTCTTCTTCCACCATCCACCAGCGAGGAGAGAGAAATGAAGCAGAACAGAGAGAGAAAAAGAGGGAAGAGAGAGAGAGAGAGAGAGAGAGAGAGGGTATTATATTTGATTTTTATTAAGGGATTGTTGTTTTTGAATTGACTGGAGTTGAATGGCATGGCATGGCATGGCATGGCATGGGGCCTTTCTTTGTCGGGCCCGTATCTTGCCAAATAGATCGCCGCCAGCCCGCCATCCATGTTTTTCAACACCCAGCATCCCAACCGTATCTCTATTTTATGCATTTTTTCTTTTAGTATTAAATATCAAGTAGCACTCTATGCAACCATTTTAGTAACTGATAAGCCACTTAATTAAGGGCTGGTTTTTTGCAATTTAGGGATGATGTTTAGTGACTCATGGTGTGTTCATTTCACCTTACTGAATCACATTTTAAATCGTTCAGTTCAATTCAATTCAGGTCGTTCAATTCAGACCCTATACTTTTTCTCTCACAAAATACTATTCATTCAGTTGAGTTCAAGTCGTTCAGTTCAGTTTACTGACTTGTAAAAAATCAATGCTTTTGTTGTAAACAGTCACTCATGAATTGGGTCGTTTAACAATTATGTATCCAAGAATTTGCATTTATCAGTAATTAGTTTGGTCAAAAAAGAAGGAACTAATTTATATTCATGCTATGCACGACATGTGTGAACCTAAAGAATAGCTTTTTAAGATTGATCTATCTTATTAAAAATCTATATATACTTAGCTCCTTAAATAAATATCATAATATTATACTCCCTTCGTCCCTCACTTTCCTTAACATTGCGCTATTCACACAAGAATTAAGAAGGGTGTATTTGGACTATTTTGCCCTTGGTTGATAAACATTAAACAAATGGGTAGTGGGTGTGAGAAACATTAAAATAATGTGAAGAGAGAAAGAGAGTGATTGGAGAGAGAAAGAATAATTTTTTATTGTATGTAAGGGAAAGTGGGGGGTAAATAAGGGAGAATATGAGGAAAATATAGTTATGTTAAGGTAAGTAGGGTACTCGATTTTGAGAGTTTTGTTAAGATAAGTGGGGGACGGATGGAGTAATTAGTTTGCTTTGAAAGTACAAATACTAAAGTGGTAGTATTTCAAAAAAAAAAAAAAAAATGAATATTGGAAAATTTGATAACTCCATCCAAATTCAATAATCATGTTTGACTTTTAGAGTCAACTTTGATCATTATATGACAACAAAACTTATAAAACTTCCCTATAAAAAAAAAATAAAAAAAGATATACAAGTTTCAAGAAATTAATGATCAAAAGTTGACTAGTAATTCCATGCTAAGAATATACTATAAAACCGCTATTTGAAACCCTTTTTTTTTTTTTTTTTTTCAAAATTTCAAAACCAAAACTAATGATAACTCGAACATGGTCCGCAGGTCAGTTTCATTTGGTGTAATTTAATGCAAGGAATGCTCGTGTGATCAGCGCTAAGAAGTTGACAAACCTTGTAGTCAACAAACAATCACAATCCATTAAACTGCACTTAACCAAACAACGAGGGGTAACACAGATATGCACACCATATATACATTTCAGAACTGGTACTTGAATATAAACTTCCCCAGACCTTTCTACAGCAACAAAAAAGACAGGAAGAGCCATACATCAGTGCTCATGTACATATATGCATTGTCTCAAAGGGCTAGGACACCATTGAAATTGAGTCGAGCTTCCTGGTCGCTGACGACGTTGCCACTGATGCTTCTTAAAGGCTTGACCTGAGCTTGTAGATCCTCAATGAAATGAAGAACCTTCGACTCCCTCGATATAGCTTTGCTCTGCAATGTTAGCACTGACATCGTACACAAAAGAATCACCATCAAATTAAATGACCCCAATTTTTGAATACGACAATGCTAAGAGATGGTTTGCAACTGTTTAATTGCTTCTCTCACTGGCACAAGTCTGTCTTGATTGACTATTTGATTCTGAAAGTTGATGTGCCTGCATATCCCATGAAAATTGAGTTTTTGCTTTTCTTGTGGGGAGTGTTTATCATCTCATTCTCATCAAAAGGAAAGTCAAAGCTGTGTAAACTGGAGAAGGAAAAAAAGGAGAGGATACATCATTAATACCCAAGCAGGTCACCAGAATGGACAGAAGAATCTCTCACCACTTTAAAACAACAAGAGGGCAAATACGGAAATTCTGCATGGAAGATGGAAGTAATAAGGCTTTTCACAAAGAATGGGGGATATTGATCTTGGGAAAGATTTCTACAGTGAACAAAAGGTGGGGGNTGCAAAGACGCAGTGCCCCAGTGGCAAGTAAGAAGTAGCATGCCTCTACACAATTGACTTTTTGATCTTTTTCTTGATATTGGCAAGCGCATCAGAAGTTTCTCTTTTCCGCTTGATAATGGCGTTCCTAGGTGGTTTGAAGGTGTTAGTGGTGTTCTTGTGGTCATCATTATTGTTATCACCATCAATGCTAGTTCTAGGTTTACACTGAGCTTGCCGTATGTCCAAAACAAAATACTTCAACTGCCTTAAGGTGGATTCATCCTGCAAAGTTGCATGAGATGACTTACTGTCAATTACATGACGATCAATAAAGATTGACCCCTATTTATATGAACAAGGAAAGTCTGTCATATGAACCACTGTCACTTACCTGGGCATCTATGTCAAGGTCTACTTCTTCTGTGGTCACTTGGAAGGCAGGATTGCTCTGTGCAACAATCTCCAAAGCTTTCATCAGATTGTCAGGAGACAGCTGCGTAAGAGCTTTTCCAAGTTGTCGTTTCTCCAGGATTGACATTCTCCTGAAATAGCATATATATTAGACAAGATAAAGAAACGAAAACCTAAATGATCATGATAGCTTCCAAAATTGCACGTTCTTCACCCACACACCATCTAATAGTTAAATGGTAGGATTAAGAGAACAGCGCCAAAAGTGATGCTGAACAACATCGTAGTATCACACTAAACAATAGAAAAGTGGTTGAATTTTTTTACAGACCTGCACTTTTGGCTCACAAGTTCTCTAAGTTCTTTAAGGTGTTTCTCAACCTCATATAACTGGACATCGGCAAAACAAAAATGTTAGGCATCAGATTTGTCCAACAGAAGGTTTAAAGTATTTTGACTCCCATGCATTCAAGAGACAGCTCCATAGAATATTTCACCTTGTTGCTTATGTCCTTTGCCATCCGCGCATGATAAGTTTTTTGCAAAGTTTGCTCCTCTTGCCTTCTTTCTTCCTGCACAAGCAAAGATTCTGAATATGTACCGAATCAAATGACCTGCCACAATGGCTTCAAAGCCTCATTGGGCTGTAACAGGTGGGAAATGAAAAACAACAATAGAATCTTCAACAAGCTAAAAATGGACCTCTTGCATGACTTTCGGCAAAAGTATGAGCCACTTCTCTTCAAACTTCGCTAACAAAGTCTTCGCTGTTACATGAGCATCACTCCTTTCATCGTTGTGTTTCATAGCATACTTAAGAACTGACCTCACATCAGCATAAATCTCCCGAACATGCTTGTAGCCACTACCATCCTTGATTTCCATTCGCTTTTTTATCATGCTGAAGTCTCGGGGCTTTCCAGCATCCTACAGAAACAATGGGCAGAAGGAGCTGAAGAGAGAGAGACAGAGACAGAGAGAGAGAGAGAGAGAGAGAGAGAGAGAAATACAAGGGTAGGAACTAGGAACCTAGCTGCAAATGGGTGTCAGTATCAAGCAGCAGTAACATAGCAAAGGCATTTACTAATGGCAAGTAGGATTAGTTGTCTTTTCTATTCTTTTTTTTTTTTTTTTTGGCTAATCCAAGAAGGGAAATCAAATTTACCTCAGAGGAATCATGTAAACCAAGATCTTTCCCACCTATAATATCCATGGAAGACCTTGCACCCTTCCTTTGAGTGACCTGGAAAGCAAAGTAAGGATCCATGAGAAAAAGTACTATAGTAGTGACATAGAGTTGTAAGGATGTGAATTGCATATAGACCAAGAATAAGATGACATATTTTAAGGGCAAGAAGCACCACTAGAAATAAAAAGAATCAAATGGATTACGAACACAGAAAGCAAAGTAAAAAGTTGTTCCGAAAGACTTTGATTCTTCAATTTGAGGTTCTCCTGACAGCTATAGTAACTTCACAAGTAGGAATTAACAGAGATAGATGTGACGTTTTCCTTTTCTTTTCTTACCATAACATATAAGTAAACTGTTCAATGAACAACAACACCCAATCCCTCACATAATGCACCATTATGTGAAACTGAATCTAAACATACTTTTGATCCCCTAATGCCCAAAGATCCAAGTGGAGATATCAACATGATTTATTAATGCACCTGAAACAACGAAACTGGTGCAACTCTACTGTGATAGTTAGCTTCAGTCAGAACATCAAGCAAGTTTACCTGATTCAATATTATGCCAAACTGGCGCATGAGCTCTTGCATTCTCTCATAAGCAGCTTCTTCATTGTCCTGCTGTTTCTCGATACAAGTAGCATGTCTCACTTTATCATTTTCCCTCAAAACTGTAGTGCCTTTAGAATTGTTAGACTGCTTTTTACTGGCTTTCGAGTAAAAACTCTCGATCTCCTGCACCTTTTGCTCAAGCTGCAGGATGATTTCAAATCAATCTATATCATAGAAGATTAATCATACTATTCACGCTTCAACTACAAATCATTCAATATAGGAAACAGAAATAAGGAGTGGCCAGCATAATGTGAACCAGCAACAGAATCAAGAAACCAAGTAGAACGACTGTGATCAAGATAATGACTGTGATCATTCAACATGACGAGGTCTCAAAAATGACAAAAAGACATGAAATTGATAATCCGATTATAAAGGACTTCTAAGATGCACAACAATAGAGAGATTTTCACCTGGTGAACTTGTGATGACACATCATTGATTCGACGCTTAAAACCTTCAGCTTCATCATCTTTTGTTATCACCGTCTCATTTGTAGTAGCAGGAACCTAAGGACCACCAAAACCGAAGCACATTACAATCATTTACAGTGCACTTGCCAAATTTGTTATTGTATTGCAACTCACATGAATTGATCAAGAAAGCACAATTGGGTATAAAGGACACACTAACTGTACAGAAAGAGAGAGAGACCATGTTGGAGTTTGTCAAGAGTTGTTCAGCTGCCGACAGCGGTGTTGATCATGAACTAGCTGATCCTGATCGCCCGGGAAACCTGGAGAGTTGAAGATGATGCGCAAATTAGGGTTTCGATCGAAAAACCCTAAACGTTCCAATTGATTAATGCAGCAGCAATTGAAGGAACATAAGTGAAAGAGAAGGATGATTATGGAGAGGAAAAGCTCAATTTGAAGCTGGAGCTGAAGAAGATCCAATGGAGGAAAACAAGAAGGTACTGAATTGGCGTGGGAGTGGGCTTCTTCAACGAGTACGAGGAGAGAGGATAATAATGATCGGAATGTTTGGAAAAGGCCGTATATATAGTCGGTTACGTGTCTTTGTTGCAAAAGGAAAGGGTATAATGGGTAATCAAGATACAAATTTCTATTGAAGAAGTCATACTAAATTCCTGAATTTCTTCGTCTTTTAATTAAACACCTGTGACTATTTGGTCTTTTTAAATTTAAATGAGTGAAAAATAAACTTTTGACACATCGGGACCCAAAACCATAATCTTTACTGAAAATCAATTAAATTTAATTCATTTTGGCATTTTTCTCCATTTTCATAATTACATTTATGTTTTCTTCCATTTTTTTCCTGTTCAAGGCGTTCTTCCTTTTTCTTCCATTTATTTTTTCCCCTTTCTTTTCCCAATCTTATTTTTCTCCATTCTTTTCCTTCTATTTCCATTTTCGTAAATTATGTACATATTACAACATCTCTCTCCCTTTTTTTCCCCCTCATAAATCTCCCTTTTTTTCGCCAAAAAAAAAAGAAAAGAAAGTTGAGCGAAGGTGACTAAGTTTTGACCCGAATTCATGTTGTTTGGGTGGTATTTTCCGTATTTCTCCAATGTTGCCTGCAATGGGAGTAGTACATAGCTAGCAAAAACATTCCTGTAATCCCCTCTGGATCTGGTTCAAAGCCTAACTGTCGATAGAACTCAACGACTGCAATCACATTAACATAAGAATGTTAATATTTGATCCAGTAGCTTTATATGCAGAAAAAAAGGTTCAAAATAGAAATCCATGTATCCATGAGCTATAGATTGAAGAAACCAAATATAAATATTGTTATTATGTGTTTACATTAGGTTATTATGATGCCAATAAGACATCAGAACATTCCATATGTTACAATTATATGCTTGTGCCTTGATGCTTGTTCATTGAGACAATAAATTATTGTCAAAATTCATAAAAAAAAAGAAGAAAAGAAAAGCCATACTTTTACTATCTGCAAAGAGGGTAATATTGCCAATATCCCTTTACAGAAGAGATCGTATTAGCTTCTCTACAAGAGCCTTTCCAAGTCCTTGACCCTGCGCCGGAAAGCAGTCAGATGGTACAGTGTATCACCTAAAGTTTAACTGCTCACAAGAAAATTAAACATCCCCCTCCCCCTCTTCTAAACCCCTCAACAATGACTTCTCAAATATGATGCAAGGCAAAAGAATAAATGAGTAATAGCACTGAGAGCGTATCAAGTCAAGATTTATTGCTTTTACTGACAGAAAACATGTGGTGCCAAACATAAGGTGTTTAGAGAAAGATAATTCACATTCAAATTAGTCAAGCTTTTGACAGCTGGAAGAAGAATGGAAACATGCTTCTAAATCAACCATGCCATCCCGAGGGAAAGAGATATACCTAAGCACAGGAAGGGTTTTAGTCCATTTCTAGTCAAAATATATGTAGTACCTGATAAGATGGATCAACAAGAACATCCCACATTGTAGCATTGAAGTGTGATCAAATGTAGCACGAGCCATGCCAATAAGCCTCTTTTAGCCATCACCTTCTGTCAGACAACTTGTCTCAGTACTCTAAGATGTTCATCATTCAATTTTCAAAGAAAGGGGGCCGGGGAGAGGGAGGAAGAAAGTAAAAGCTATACTTGGAAATAATGAGATGCATTCACAAACCGCTTCAGGCGACTTCCGTACTGAATGCAAGGTGGTAACCATGTAGCTATTTTTCAAAGCTGCAGAAAACTTTGACAATGGCCTATGGGGCTAGCCTACCTGTTAAAATGATAGCACACGATCTAGGGATGCTAGCATGTATAATAGACATGATGTCAAGATAGTTGGCCACAGAATACTGACTCCAACTCTTGTGGACATACATGAGAACTAGTAAGATGTTGACTTGATAGTTTGCAGAAGCACAAGTAAATATAAGAAGAGTCTATCATCACCCTATCACATAATGTCTGAAGATCATACAAATCAACAACTCCACCTGAGGAGAATATTATTTGTTCAACAGCACCATCCGGTGGAGTCTTTTCAACTAACACAAATTCTTCAGGCAGCATTTCCTCCTCTTCTTCAATTGCAAGTGATGGTTCAACTACTTTTGTATTGTTCTTTAAAATTCTGTAAAAGCCAGGATATCAGTTCTTTTGTGTTAAGTTGTTGAGGCTTTATATAGTGCAAATGGATTGACTGATTTTAAAACCCAAATGAATTTCCCAAAAGCAATGGGGGATTCAAGTAACTTAGTAGTTTACTCATGCTTAATGCCTTGTACTTCTTAATGTGGGACAAACTCCCACCTTTGAATTCAACACATCACCCTCATAGGTATGCTATTGAAGCACATAAAAGTACGATTGAGGTTTCATTCAAACAATCAGTATGAGTGGAGTACGTCACTAGCCTCATACACATGCTTAAAGCCATAAAACATATAACTTTGTCAATGGCAAATGAGGAAGGATGGTAAGGTTTTAAGGCAAATTAGCAACAAGATACAGAAAGAACAAAGTCTACTCTTTATAGTGTTACAAGCAGGGTAGAAAGACCTACCCCCAACAAGTTGTAAGTTAGAAACAAGAAAAACCATCTGTTCTTGATAGTAAACAGGTACTGGTGACTAGAATGTTCTTAGAACCAAAATCACGAAGAGATAGGGGTGGGATATAGTAAATTTTGAAAAGAAAACAAATAAGAGAAAATTTTAAAGCAGGGTTTTTCTTTTCTTTTCCCTTTTAGGTGAGTTGGGCCCTTGGGGGGGGGGGGGAGGGGGTCTTTGTGGCATGCAAGCAATTCACTTCTTTGGTCCTGTATCATTCAAGTGAAACATTCTCCGTCAAAAAGATGCAAAATGATAGTCGAGACAGCAAAAGAAGAGTAAATCAATAGATAAACTACCAACCCAAAACTGAAAAGTTTTTTAATTTATCAAAGTTCCTATAAACATGGCATGCATACCCATAGGTTAACAATTGAAATCATTCCACATACCCAGATGTGATGGATTCGCAGAAGTTAGCCTTGAGTCGACAAATATTTTTTCCTTCCTGCAGGTACAGACAAGGAAATGCTCCCAACATTTCACAAAATAGTCCTTATATCATATAATCTTTACATAAATAAATACTGCCTCCGTTCTACAAACAAGGTGACGCTTTGTAATCCGCAACTCACATGTGAGTTGCGGATTACAAAGCGTCACCTTCTTTAGAGAACGGAGGGAGTACAATATAGAGGCTCATGGTTTCAATTTGTATGCTCATCTAGCCAGGTTCTGAATGATTGAATCGAAATTGAAAAAAAGAAAATTCATTTCAAACTCATTCTATAACAAAAATTTAAACAACATTAGAATTTGAATTGCTCGGAACCGGCTTGGATTAGGTCTACTTTCATATACTTTCTAGTCATGGTACAACCTAGTAGTGCATTTTGCAACACCTTTTTCTTATTCTACCGCTTCATACTTCTTTATCAACACCGAATTATGAAAGTAATGCTATATTAGAATCAAATTGTCAATGTCCTCAGGAGCAAACTAAAACTTAATAAAGCAATCACATCTCGGAAACAATCATGAATTTGATTTCTAAACTACCTTGTAAACCCTGTGCGATGCACGGATTATGATGAGGTGATGATTATAATTGTAAGAGTGTGGAGTCAAGAG
This sequence comes from Mesembryanthemum crystallinum, assembly GCA_030267885.1. Taxonomy (NCBI): domain Eukaryota; kingdom Viridiplantae; phylum Streptophyta; class Magnoliopsida; order Caryophyllales; family Aizoaceae; genus Mesembryanthemum; species Mesembryanthemum crystallinum. The sequence continues at coordinate 23,152 of BSSO01001181.1, forward strand.
GTTGTCAGTCAGTATTTGTATGCTCTCAGTGATTTTTAAAAGCTTGTCAAGGTAAATTTGGTATACTCATTGATTATCTTTGAATATTTAATAATTACCAAAATTGGTATTTATTTGTGAAAACTCCCTATAAATAAAATACGGAAAATTTTCATTTTGGGTACCCGACGTTAGGCCTAATTGCAATTTGGGTACCTGTGTTTTCAATATTCTCAGTTTGGGTAACTGAAATTTTAAAAAAAGGTCTCATTTGGGGTCATTTCACTAACAACATCAAAAATTCTGTTAAATTGCTGGCGTGTCATTAAGCAAAATATTCTTAAAAAAAATTTGAAAATTACCAAAAAAATTTCAAAAGTTATTAAATATTTATTTTTAGTTATTTGGAATTTTCTACACCATTTTGGGAATTTTTAGAATATTTTTTGATTGATGACACGTCAGCATGTTAATGGAGTTTTTAACGCCATTAGTGAAATAACCCAAAATGATACAATTTTTAAAATTCCTGGTACCCAAAATGAGAATATTGAAAAGGCAGGTACCCAAATTGCAATTAGGCCTAACGTCAGTTTGCAAAAAATAATTCATGATCATGATGTAATAGTTTGTAACAATTGGATATTGAATTCATAAGATGATAGTAATAATTAGCAAAAATGATATTTATTTGCATTGAATTATAATTTAAGAACATAACATAATTGATTTGTAATAGCTAGTATTAATTTCCATTAATAAAAAAGTTTAGGTTTGGAATTAGGTTAGAGTTACAATCCTTAAAATCTTGCCACACAGGATTGGAATGTTAGGTTTGGAGTTTGTATTTTAATATATTCATATAGATAGTGATAAGAATACCAAAAAAAAAAAAAAAAATAATAAAAAATCTGTTTGCCCATCAAAACTTTAATGTTAAGAATCAGAAATGGAGCCCAACCCTTCAATCATGAACTTTCCTCATCTCACATAATGGGAAAAAAAATTCAATTACATTGCATAACTAAAGAGTTTATGAATTCAATTAGTGGGCAAATAGGCAAATAAGTATAAGTAATGCTCTGTGTTAAATTTTCAACATTCAGGTCCATTAGAGTGTCCATAACATGGAGGAGGTTCCAACCCAAAACCAATTTGCAATGGTTGAAGTAACTCCTTTGGTTATAAGCTCCTTAAGGCACTCTTATTTTATCCATGTGGGACTTTCCCACTTAACACCCCGTCGCACGCAAAGACCAATTTTGGGTTGAAGCGTGGACACATTGAAAGCCCACATAGGCTGTCACACGCGCGTGGGCTCAACTGGGGTCATAGAAACAGGATTAAACCTGCTCTGATACCACAACATTCGGGCCCATTAGAGTGTCCATAACATGGAGGAGGTTTCAACCCAACACCAATTGGCAATGGGTGATAGTAACTCGTCTAGTTATAAACACCTCAAGTCACTCTCATTTTATACATGTGAGACTTTCGCACTTAACAGTTTGGATACCTAAATTTCATTTAAAATTCAGGATTTGGCCTAAATTCAGTGTTTGACAAACATTAGAATTTGGGTTTTGAATTTGTGTCAAATCCACAAAGAATTTTAAAAATTCTAAACTATCAGGAATTGAAATACTAGCCCAAAGGCCGTCATTTCTAATTCTAAACTGGCCCATTACTCTCTCTCTTCTCCATATCATTCACTTCATTAAAGGGTGCTAACTCTGTGTCCAACAATTTTGTTTGACACGGAGCCGAGCCACTGCTATGGGCTTTGCTTCGATTGCATGTAAGAATTGGGCTTCTCTGCCTCTTTCATCTCCCTCTCTCCGCTAGGAGTGCAGGAACATCTCTCCCTCCTAGACTTCTCTGCCTCAACCATCGTTCCTCCTCCGCCCTCATCTCTCTCTACTTAGACGGAGCGTTTGGTATGTGGGAGATGCGAATGTGAATTTTGAGATAAATTCTCCATAATCATTTGTTTGGTATAAGGGATGGGGAATAGAGAGGGGATAGGGAATGAGATTATTTAGCCTCTATTCCCACTAATTTAATCCCACAGGGAGGATAGGTATTTTTCATAGGGAGTTCATCTGGTATTCTATTCCCATGTTATTCCCACTGCATGTCAAACAAGGGAGTGAGAATTCTCCTTCTCTAAGAGGTCGTTTGGTTGACACCAAA
>BSSO01001182.1:0-25318 GCA_030267885.1 Mesembryanthemum crystallinum
AGATGAGACGCGTCTCATTTGAGAATTTGCGTAAGATGTATTCCAATTTGAATTCAATGATTTATCTCTGGATAGTCTAATCAGAGAGGTCCTTCACCTCTAGAATCTATTTATGTACATAGATCCACTTCTGAGTAACGAGTATCACGGTAAGTCGGTAAGGTCCACTTTCAGCTGCTTGAGAACAATGCAACTTCCCAACACATAGTATCATAATTAACACCCTTAAACAAAGACACTAGTTTCAAATACAACTTGGACTGCTCAAAAAGGATTGCTCAACCTAAAGCTCAACAAGTCATGAGAGGGCTTGAATTTGCTATATAATACTCCCTCCTGTTCCTTAATGAAGATGACGGTTACTATTGGGCAAGATTTTAGGAGAGAAGGACGGGTGTAGAATTCCATGTTGCCCTTGCTTTACTAGCTAGTTGGTAGGTGAAAGTGACTTTTGGAGAAGAGTTAAAGTAAGGGTAATTCAGTACTTTCAAGGGATTTTTTTTTTCTTTGCCAAAATTGAAAGTGTAACTTTTATTTGTAAACGTACCAAAATAGAATGCATAACTTTCATTAGTGAATGGAGGGAGTTTTACTTATTAACTACTTGAAGTAAAGCTTACTTGTTTTCTACTTGTTAAGCTCATGATTTACTCAATAGAAACGAGTTTCATTTGAGCTACTCCGTTCGTTAAAAGTTTGTTCAATCATCAACAATTCGAAAATAGTTTCATTTTTTATTGTTCAAATAGTGAATAGCTCTCAAACAGAATATTATCTTCTTCAGAGCTATATCAATAGTTTTAGGGTGAGTTTATCGTTCCATAACAAATATGAAATTTTCCAATATCAAAAGTTAAATGGCCGAGAAGACATGTTATGTGTCTGGTTTCCATCTCAAATGTTGAATTCAACTTTTGCAATGCTTCCTTACCACCTTTATAGCCCCCTCTCCCCCAGCAAAATATACTAAAAACAAAAGCAGCATTAGTATAAATGAATACTAGAACAGCATCAATGATTAAGGATGTAAAGGAGATTTAAAGTTATTCAGGCCACTTTTGCAAAGCCATGAAACCAAAATAAGAAGAAAAAATCATGTCTTGGGTACAACTAGCGGTCTCCCCGAATCAATAATTGCGACGTTGATGCCTACCAAGCAAGGAAGGTACCAAACAACCAAGAACTCACTATATGAGCCCAAGCCACATAAATGCTTTGTAAACAAATAGTACAATATTGCATGATCAAGCTCCAAGCCAAGTTTCGCTTGGAGTGTCAGTTGCCTAATGCAATGCTGGAGATGAGAAGAGATGGAACACATAGGCACATACAAGCATGCATGACTATGTCTACCAATTCATATGAGCCATTTAGCAGGAGACAAATGCAGGAGGTGTACATAAATTTTGAATGTCGGATTTGGTCTCAACAAGTATCCCAAAATATGCTACCTACCTTACCTTACGTGCAGCTCGGCTAACAGAACCACTATTGGAAGAGCCAGCATGTCCACCAGAGAAACATCCATGTCTTTGAGAAGATATTCCTTGGTCGTGATAAGTCCTGGATCTATGTGGATCAGGATCAAGTGCCTCACAGTACAAATCTAACAGCTGGTTGTTTTGGGATTTTTCGGCTTCATATAGGCACTGCATTTAACACAATATTTATTTATATTTATCATATCTATGATATCCCACAAGATCTTGAGTAAAGCAAATGCTTATGCAAGGACTTTACGAGCTCATTTGATGACATTATCTAGTATTAATTCATGAACATCTATGACATCCAAAGAATTATGTTACTCAGACCGTGAGCACTTGCGCTAGATACTCAACACTCCAGCACCAATAGAGGCACTTTGCACTTCATACAAGGCCAAAAACACAAAACCTTTCAGTATAAGGCTAAGTTTGACACACACTTACTCTTGTTGGGTGCTTATAGACTTTATTTTTGGAAGGTTATTTTTATCAATAAAAAAAGATCAATAAATACAAGCTATGAGGACAGAGATCCTCAAGAGAGCATCTTATTACAAAAAGAACTTCTACTTACAAATCACCCCAATGACGCTGGACGTCGTACCCTTGTTGGATGCTTATAGGCTATATCCTAGTGCGAGTAACATAGCCAACTACAGAAATGCTTGTGTGAGGCTTTTAGAAACTTCTCTGACATTCTTCATTGAACATAGCTCAATGCACAACCACTCAACCTCAACATTCATCTCCAACGGCATAAAGATAACTGAGAACAAGAAATGAGAAACCTGTAGACTCTCACCATGACTACCGTGGCCCAACATTTATGAACTCTCCTTAACTCTGTTAAAGCATTGGCCAAGTTTCCACTGGTAGGTTCACCTATTCTGTCATTCAAAGCAGATAGGTGGATGGGATCAGTATCAAGAGCATGTATAGATCAGCTGCATAGAAGATCTCTAATGATAAGGCATTCATACAAACCTTCTGCATGAATGAAGTTGAGATATATGATTCAACAACATGCCCCACTTAAACGCATGATTTTCACTCCATATCTGCTACAGTACATTAATTATTTTTAGTGTGAGAGACAGAAACTTAGTAGAGATTGTTGTTAAGAAAACAAAGAGCAGGAATGAACTCAAAACTAAGCAGTTGCTGGTGCTAAATTGACTACATTATTTGTAAAGATACCCCTCAAAAACTACAAAACGAATATCTCGATCAATTACCAACTGCTTCAGTCAGTTTGCAAATAAAAGAAATAGAATACTTGCGATTTTTGCTTTCAATGCATAACAATCCAATAATCTGTTATTACAAACATCAACCATTACATGCAACTAGCTAAAAGAATGGAATAGAGTTAATATACAGTTATTTAAAGTGATAATAAAGAAGAGTCTAACAATTTTATTGCTTCACTAGACATTGAATATGGCTAGTTACAAGCTTACAATGGCTCATTAAACTCTTTGTAACCTCTCTACTTCCCTAGTCCAGAGCCTCATGAAAGACATTGGGTAATGGTATGATATGGTGCTCACTACTGAGTCAATCCAACAAATTGGGGGAAAAAAAAAGAACTCAATTATTGCTTTTATCACATAATAGTCCATGAAAAACTAGATGAACATTCATCTCAAGTACTAGTACATGTAATAAGATAGTCAAAGTACCAATGTTGAACATAAGATAACTTACAGTAGTGGAAAGCAAAAAATGTATCAGCCAAGATATAAACCATTAAGAACAAAGTAATAATCGGGTGCTAGCAAAGTCCCAAGAAAGCTATGGAAATCAAACCTGGAAATCATCTGCTGCATCTATGTCTTTCAGCAGGAAGCTTAGAGGCTCTGTAGAGAAATGTTGCATACATGCAATCTGGGAAAGGGGAGCAACACAGACAATATTAACAGCCTTGTTCAAATCAACAGCCTTAAAATTCTTGCTTAACAAGCTTCATGTATGTTAGGAACAGTACCTTTAAAGCTCTAATGAAAGACGTCAAGGTACCATCATGTTTAACAAAATAGTCTCTCATGAAAAGAGCCACCTTGTGTCCAATGGTGAACCATGAACATGGCCTCAGGAGAACAGCTTGTACAATAGCATCCATTCTTTGTGCTGGAGATTTTAGGATAAATTTACTAGAACACAGTCGCTGCAGTGCATTTGAAGATAGTACATTTCTTGGGGCATCCAGAGTTGTTGTAACCCCCATTACTAGGACAATTGGAATTTTAACGACCCATTCACTGGCAATGCAAAAGAGTGAGAAGCCAGAACTTACAGCTCCAATATGGATTAAAAAAGGTAATATTACCTAATAGTAAAAGAGTACTAAGCATGTATCCATCTGTTCCTAGATTATAAAATAGGAAAGAACAACAACTAGCAGCAACTATATTCAGCTTGGACACTGTTGTTACAAAATATACAGAGTTTTATCTTTCCGGACATTGGTACCATAGGCCAGAAGCAACCTACTCTCAATAAAATGCTCCACGACAATTACAAATCTAACTATAGTGAAGTCAACATAATCAGCACTTAGAGAAGGCAACATTATAATTAATTGGATTTCCAAGCATGAAAACTAGCTATGATTTAGATCTTAATAGATAGGGAAATGAAATAATTGCTTCCGTGTAGCCAACAAGGGGCAGCGTGCAGCTTGAATACCTTAATATCATAATGAAATCAGACAAGATGGAACCCGAGCATCTCTCCATGTCCTCGATAATTATCACCACTGGCTTATTCTCCCTTTGTCCACAATACCATGACGCCATAATAGACATATCAGCAGCCTGTTCGATATACATATAAAATTCATACTTAGGTGTGCAGTATGTAGCTAAGGACTCTTTCGCGTGATGACAATTTTATTCATGTACATTATTCTAGGAAATAGTTAAATAGGAGTACTATCTTAGGTTCTTCAACATTCTTGAACTAATTTCAAATAGAAAATCTATTCATTTAAGGTCCCAGCTATTTTGCTCACAGGAGTTGAAAAGGACTTATACTAGTACAAGGAAAAACTTCTTCTCTCCATTGAAGTACACGAGTAATTTGCTATTTTGCCTTTTGAAACTATAAAACAAGGAACTTACATCCAGCATAACCTTCAAAAATTGCCTCAGCAGGATTGTCAAACAACCACCAATCCCGTTCTTTGCTGAGAAGTCTACTGGTGACAGTTTAGCCACATGGCAACCATGCAACTTTAAGTGAACCCCAAGTTCTTCGAAGGTCAGCTGATCATCAACAAACTCCATATTTTCTGCAAATGCAAATAACATACTGTGAGTTCTCATCAAATGTCCACTACTTATGAATTATGATCATATTAGACACCATGTTCACTATTGTACAGTACTAGATTAAGAGGATATCACATGCCACACTCGACATTAATATTGGATCACAGATTAAATAGAGAATCTCAAGCAAGTTGAACTTTTCAAGGGAGCAAAATTACAAAACTACAACAGAAAATAAAACAATGTTGCTGGACAACACTGACGAATGTGAAGCACAGATTTCAGGGTTAAATAACTAAGATATACAAGAAACCTGTTTTAGTGTATGGACTCTCAAAACATGTTCAGATGCAAGCAAAGACGAAGACTCAGAAGGCACACTGATTGAAATTGTTCCAATGTCCAATAGCAAACAAGAAGTATTACTAGTATATACAAGCCCCACAAAGAGATTGGCTGGAGCATCAGTTGCTATAGGATATGACCGAGTTGCCTTGACGAAGTCAGGTACTCCGCACGATCTGATTGCTTTAAATGATTCATGAACCCAGGAATTCACATCATTGAATATGCTTATATTGATATCCCTGATGACATCCTGCGTTAAGGAAGAGAGAATTATCCATGTATCAACACATTTTAATTTGTGACATTCACATATAAAACTAAAACAAAAGAAACAGTTACACTTATTTATAGTTAATTTTCTGGAAGTCAGAATCCAAGTAAGAGCTACTTATAATAATGCAACAATAAGCATAACCTAAGAATCTGGAGATAGGTCTCTGTCAAACGCCGGCCCAATAACATATTCAAGTCCGACATGCCTCATACAAGAGGAAAGGGTCCGATTCCGAACAGCCTTGTAGGTCAAAGCACTAATACTTTTAGTTGTCAGGTTCCAGACTTCGACAAAAAAAAAAAACTCTTTTTACAACCTTAATTCTACTCATATTTCTCCACTGGCTGCAGGATTTAGGCACAATTTCACATCACCTAAGACGCTGCACGTACTCCTGAGTGAATTTACAGTAATTCCTTCCAGATAGGGCCCAAAAACATCTAAGTACTAGGCTTCATTTGCAATTTGCATTAGCTAGTCCTCCCTCAATGACAGTGATGCATCGAGTGAAAGCCATTTGGTTATTTGACCCACTTTCTAAGATAGCTCATGGAGTTTGCAACTCCTACATGATACTCCCTCCGTTTCATTTAAGCCTTTACGATTTTTTTTTTTTTGTTACATTTCATCTAAATCTTTACGTGGCCTAAAATGAAAAGGTTTTGTAAGTTATGTTACCTAAATACCCCTCTCTACTCAACCTCACTATTTCTCTCAACCTACTTCCCTCCACTATACAAGGGCATTCTTGGAAGTCAAGGACCAAAACAAACTTCCTTATTTTGCGTGCAAAAGTCAAGCGTAAAGGTTTAAATGAAACGGAGGGAGTATTAGTTAAAGGACCTAGGGAGATATTTTCATTTTGTTTCACTCTGTTACAGTCTGTTAGAGGACTATGCCTAGCTGGCACCTAGTTAGTTAGAACCATAGCCTATATATAGCTCATAGCATGTAATAATTCTCTTTATGATGGTCAGACTATAATCAACTCTCTCTTCCTCCCTCAAAGTTAGCTGTAGCTCAAGTTCTTCAATGGTGATCACATTCAACTATATTACTATTAACGGGCCGAACCCTACTAAATAACAGTGCTCTTCCTCTCCCCACTAGTACTACCATATGCATTCAATTTCGGGAAGTGTTAACAAAAAATGAATTGAAAATGATGATTAAAATTTGGAAAACCCGAACCTTAATGGAGGTGTTGATTTTGGACCACACAAATTTGAAAGCATCGATTCTCAAAGTGTGGAGATGCTCATCATCTTCATCGTCACATTGAAGCAGCGCTGTTTGGCCCTCTTCTGACTTCCGAGCCTGGGATACATCAACACGAGTAGTTTTTCTTGCAGTTCTCCTGTGGCGGTGATGAAGAACAAAGAAAGGCTGATACAATCAATAAAAATTCCATTAGTATGAAACAAATTGCGTCATTTTTCAATCAGAAATTCAATTCGCAAAAACAAAAACCGAAAAAAAAAAAAAAAAAATGGGAACCTGGAGATTGTTTTCATGATTGTCGTGAAATTGAGGTCGGGAATCCTCAGCATCTGATGATGTTGAAGTCATCTGAAATTTGATAGAGTAAAACCAGTAAGTTAGGGTTCTACTACTTCTTCTGTTACTTATCGCTAGGGTTTAGGATTGAATTGATTTTGGCGGGAAACTTTAGGCGACAAAGAAACGAAAAAGAAAGGGAGTTGGGCCAGTCGCCGTTGGGCGGTGCTAGTGGCAGGCGGGTGGTGACGGACGGGCGGATGGCTGCGCTGTCGGTGGTGGTGGTGGCAGAGTGGTGGTGGTGGCGGCCGGCTGCGTTGAGTGGTCGAGTGATGGTGGCCGGTGGTTTAATGGTTCACTGGAGTGGAGAGTAGAGAGGCGAGAGACAGATGGAGGCTTAGGTTACTCTAGGCGCTATTTGGGGTGGTTGTCAGTTACCAGCTGTCAGTTGTCAGTGTGTCAGTTGTAGTTGCTCGTTTTTTATTTTACAAAATTTCAACTGTTTATAGAAATTTAGTTTAAAGTAGAGATTTTTTGTGCCTACTGTTGTCTGTTTAACACTAAAAACTAAAAATAAAATAAAAAAGTTTTCAAAAATTGGTTTTTAGTTTGAAAAAATTAGTCTTTAGTTTTCAAAAATTGGTTTTTAATTTTCAATTGAGGGAGATCAATGAACAAACATTAAGCAAGCTCTAATCTTTCTGCTTTTACCCTACCACTTTTACCTATGAGTATATTTATAATAACATTAGAGTATTTATTATTCGTAGTTTGTTTTTTCTACTTCTCCCAATTACTATACATTTTATTACAATCATAAATGAGAAAACGACAACCAAAAAAGATTAAATATTGGAAAACTCTTTACTCATATCTCTCACCAACTTTTTCTAAGAAAGAGAAAAAAATTGTGAAAGCGAGATCATTGTGTCTCATAGGCGCACAAATGAATCGGAAATGAAGAGAAAGGCGTAGAGAGAGATATAGAGAGACAAATAGTCAAAGAAAGGACAAGGAGGAGAGATAAGAGTGTTCCTATTTGCAACTTCGACGATTTGTCTAATCCTCCAAAATCAAGAACTTAAGTACACGAAGAAGAACATCAAATTAGTCATATGCTTCTCTAAATGCAATTTTCAACTATCTTACTTCTTGAAGGTTAACATTTAATTTGCAATCATAAATGAGAAAGTGACAACCAGGGGGAGAAAATAATGGAAAACTATTTCCTCATATTTTTCTTTAGTTTATTTTGAGAAAAAGAGAAAGTTGTGTAAGGGAGATAGTTGTGTCTCACAAAACACAAATGGATCGGAAATGAAGAGAAGTGCTTCGAAGAGAGAGATATATAGAGACAAATAGTCAAAGAAACAACAAGGGGGAGACATATGAGTGTCTCTATTCGCATCTTCGACGATTTGTCTAATCTTACAAAATCAAGAATTTAAGTATACGAAGAACAACATCAAACTAGTTATACATTTTCTCTTGCTATATTTTTCTACAATCCTACTTCTTGAAGAATAACATTTTATTGCAATCATAAAAGAGAAAACGACAACCAGGAGAATAAAATAATGGAAAAGTCTTTCCTCATATCTCTCACCTACTTTTTCTTATAAAGAGAGAAAATCACGAAAGCGAGATAGTAGTGTCTCGCAGGCGCACAAATGGATCGCAAATGAAGAGAAAGGCATCGAAGTGATATATAGAGACAAACAGTCAAAGAAATGACAATGGGGAAAGATAAGAGTTTTTCTATTTGCAACTTCGACGATTTGTCTAATCCTCCAAACTCAAGAATTTAAGTTTACGAGAAAGAACATCAAATTAGTCAGACAATTTCTCTTACTACATTTTCCTACAATCCTACTTCTTGAATAGTAATATTTTATTGCAATCATAAATGAGAAAACGACAAGCATGAGGATAAAATAATGGAAAACTATTTCGTCATATCTCTCACCCACTTTTTCTTAAATAGAGACAATGTTGCGAAAGCGAGATTGTTGTGTCTCGCATGCGGGCAAACGGATCGGAAATGAAGAGATAGGCATCGAAGAGAGAGATATATAGAGATAAATAGTCAAAGAAAGGACGGGGGGGAGATAAGAGTGTCCCTATTTGCACCTTCAACGATTTGTCTGATCCTCCAAAATCAAGAATTTAAGTATACGAAGAACAACATCAAACTAGTCATATGTTTTCTCTTGCTATATTTTCCTACTATCCTACTTTTTGAAGAATAACATTTTATTCCAATCATAAATGAGAAAACGCCAACCAGGAGAATAAAATAATAATGAAAAACTCTTTTCTCATATCTCTCACCCACTTTTTCTTATAAAGAGATAAAGTTGTGAAAGCGAGATAGTTGTGTCTTGCAGGCACACAGATGGATCAGAAATGAAGAGAAAGGCATCGAAGAGATATATAGAGACAAACAGTCAAAGAAATGACAATGGGGAAAGATAAGAGTGTTTCTATTTGCAATTTCGACGATTTGTCTAATCCTTCAAACTCAAGAATTTAAGTTTACGAGAAAGAACATCAAATTAGTCATACGCTTTCTCGTGCTACATTTTCCTAGAATCCTACTTCTAGAAAAATAACATTTTCTTGCAATCATAAAATGAAAAACAACAAGCATTAGTGTAAAATAATGGAAAACTATTTCAACATATCTCTCACTCACTTTTTCTTAGAAGGAGAAAAAGTTGCGAAAGCGAGATAGTTGTGTCTCGCAGGCGCGCAAACGAAATAAAGAGAAAGGCATCGAAGAGATAGATATATAAAGATAAATAGTCAGAGAAAGGGGGGAAAGATAAGAGTCTCCCTATTTGCACCTTCGACGATTTGTCTGATCCTCCAAAATCAAGATTTTAAGTATACGAATAACAACATAAAACTAGTCATACGTTTTTTTTCTCTTGCTATATTTTCCTACAATACTACTTCTTGAAGAATAACATTTTATTGCAATCATAAATGAGAAAAGGACAAGCATGAGGGTAAAATAATGGAAAACTATTTCGTCATATCTCTCACCCACTTTTTCTTAGAAAGAGAGAAAGTTGTAAAAGCGAGATAGTTGTGTCTCGCAGGCGCACAGATGGATCGGAAATGAAGAGAATGGTATCGAAGACATATATAGAGACAAACAGTCAAAGAAATGACAATGGGGAGAGATAAGAGTGGTTCTATTTGCAGTTTCGACGATTTGTCTAATCCTCCAAACTTAAGAATTTAAGTTTACGAGAAAGAACATCAAATTATTCATACGCTTTCTCTTGCTACGTTTTCCTAGAATCCTACTTCTTGAAGAATAACATTTTATTGCAATCATAAATGAGAAAACGACAAGCATGGGGGTAAAATAATGGAAAACTATTTCTTCATATCTCTCACCCACTTTTTCTTAGAAAGAGAGAAAGTTGCGAAAGCGAGATAGTTGTGTCTTGCAGGCGCGCAAACGGATCGGAAATGAAGAGAAAGGCATCGAAGAGAGAGATATATAGAGATAAATAATCAAAGAAAGGACAAGGGGGAAAGATAAGAGTGTCCCTATTTGTATATTCAGCGATTTTTCTAATCCTCCAAACTCAATAATTTAAGTTTACAAGAAAGAACATCAAATTAGTCATACGCAGGGGCGTAGCCAGGATTTCTAAAGTAGGGGGGCCAAATTAAATTAAAGTTATATTGATTTTTTTTTTTTAAAAATCAAGTAGTCAATTCTTTTTAATTGGATAATTAACACTCTAGAATCTAATAAAGAAAACTATGAAAATTTGATGTATAATTAACGTGACAATTGATATGGAATACAAAGAAATATAACACACTTGATTATTGAATTTTATATATCTGTTGATATTTGATTTATTCCCTTTCTCTTTTCATTAAGTTGCCGAATTTATTTTATTTATAATTTTTTTTGAGTTGAACTAACTGCAATTATTTACTATATATTGTGCAATTATTAAGAATGAACTTGTCTGTATAAAAAAAAAAGGGGGGAACTTATATAATTCGAAATATTGAATCAACGAATTTTTAGGCAATAAAAAGTGATCAAAATAACTTTTGCGCCTGGGGAGATTCAAACACAGGCCTAAACTATAAAGCAATATACAACCTCACACTCCTACCACTGAAGCAAAGCAAGACTACTAGATATAATTGCAAAAACAGGTATTTAACCTATTAAAGCTACATAGGCCAAAGTAAAAAAATAAAGGAAGCTGGGCTGGGCCAGGGGGGCCTGGCCTACGCCAGCCCCCCACGTGGCTCCGCCCCTACTCATACGCTTTCTGTTGCTACATTTTCCTAGAATCCTACTTTTTGAAGAATAACATTTTATAGCAATCATAAATGAGAAAACGACAACAAGGAGGGTAAAATAATGGAAACTCTTTCCTCATATCTCTCACCCACTTTTTCTTTAGCTTTTTCCCTAAAAAAGAAAAAGTTGCGAAAGCGAGATAGTTGTGTCTTGCAATCGCACAAATGGATCTGAAATGAAGAGAAAGGCGTCGAAGAGAGAGAGAGATATGGAGACAAATAGTCAAAGTAAGGACAAGGGGGAGATATAAGAGTGTTCCTATTTGCAACTTCAGCGATTTGTTTAATCCTCCAAAATCAAGAATTTAAGTATACGAAAAAGAACGTCAAATGAGTCATACACTTTCTCTTGCTCCATTTTCCTACAATCCTACTTCTTGGAGAATAGCACTAAAGTGAGATAGTTGTGTCTGGCAGGCACACAAATGGAATAAAAGAGAAAGGTGTTGAGAAGAGAGATATAAAAGCAAAGAGTCAAATAGAGGGTGAGGGGGAGAGAGAAGAGTGTTTATATTTGCATATGAGGGGGAAAAACAATCATTTTGTGTAATATAATGCATGCAAGCATTATACTTTTCAATGTATACCCCATGTCAAGCACGACCCAAGCCACTAGAAATGGTAAAACGAGAATGGAGGATTTCAAATGCTCGCACGGTATCTATTTGGCAAGCTTCTTGATACAGATGTTTCATAGTCTGACTATGGAGTAATATGGGTGTTTTTATAGTCAGGGTGTTGAGTAAAGTAGGTGTTTTCAAAGTCGAAGTAAGTAGAAGAGTTTAGGTTTTCAATACATGATTGAAGAAGTTGAAGATTAAACTTGAATGGATCGTTGAGGTTTGAAATTATAAGCTTTTGATGTACTTTATATACAAAAGTTGATGTGTGAAAACACATACATACAAGGCCCTTCATATAGATATAAGTTCATGTGTAAAACATATACCTCAACGATCCTTTATATAGATAAGAAGATTCTATCTGTTCAATTATGATGTATCATTTTAGATTGCATTCAGATAAGGTTCATAGATGTCAATGTCATTAGCCCCAATTCAGATTCTCCTTAGATATGTAACAAACAAGTAAATGTCATATACGCTATTTCAAATCTAATCTCCTTTACATATGATACAAAGAAGTGAATGTCTGGATATATGTATAAGAAAAGTAAATTCCATAAACCTAATTTCAGATCTTACTTATATACGATTCACAAAATAAAATGGTAATTTTTTTTTTTGGGTGTAAGGAAAGGTGCTGAAGCACCCAAAAAGAAATTACACGGACACCAGCTTAGGTTTAGCAAAACCTACAATATCTTTAAAAGACACATCCATCATACTCGGATTAGGAGCGTTAAACTCGCAGTAACATTTATCCATTTCAAAACTATAGTTTGCTAACTAAGCCGCGCGCCTCCCTACAGATATGATGAATCTTCACTTCCAAAGAGGTACTTCATATAATATCTTTGCACTGCTCAATTAGACACCCCTTAACCGCTTTTACTTCAAAACTTTACAAATAAGGATGAGTTATCCTAATTTTAGATCTTGACCTAACATCCCAATATAACTTAAATCATGTTTAATTTTTATTTTTTGGGACAACGGAAATATAAGTCATGTTATTGTTTTCCATCATAATAAACTAGCTGAGCACATACCTAAATTTATAGTGGTAACTTATTAACTCCGTTCGGCACCACCAGTGTACTTTGGTCATAATAAACTAGCCGAGCACAGACCTAAATTAACATAGTACTGTAGTTGTTAACTCTGTTCGGATCCACCGGTGCACGCACTGCCTCTTTCCACCCGCGCTCTCGCTCTCAGTACTGTTCTTCCTTAGCAACAGATGTGATGTGACCACCAAGCTACTCCGCCATTGCTAAACCTAGGTGACAACAATTCTTGCTTATCCAAATTTACTTCATACAATCAAATTGAACAAGAGATCAATCGAAAATCGGAACACGATTGAATCATGGGATGGCAATGGGGATTTGGGATACTAGAAGGAGCTGTTATGGTGGGTTCATTGGCCCTTTTAGGATGGGCAGGGTTGTGGTTTCTCAATCGCAGGCTTTACAAAGAGTACGAAGAAAAGAGGGTTTTGGTTCAGATCATCTTTAGTGTCGTCTTCGCTTTGTCTTGTAATCTCCTTCAACTTGTTCTCTTCGAGATCATCCCTCTTTTATCCAAAAAGTGAGTTGCTAAATCATTCCATTACAATGGTGTTGAATTGATTGAATTGGGTGTTGATTGAAAATCCCATTTTGTGTTTTTGATTATACTGCATTTCCCAATTGTCATTATTGGTGATTTTGTTTTAGGGCTCGGTGGATGAACTGGAAGCTGGATTTGTTTTGCTTGATATTGTTGCTTGTGTTTATGTTGCCTTATTATCATTGCTACTTGATGCTCTGTAATAACGGTATGCTACCTGCCCCTTCGCTCTCTCGTGTTCATTTCAACTTACCAATTTTGCATTCCGTTCAGCTCTAAAACTTACCTTGTCTCTCCATTCTCATGTATTACTATTTATTCACTTCAGTCAAGTCCAATTCAGTTTCACTTCAGCACGTTTGAATTGAAATGAACACGCCCTTAGTTGTCTTAATGCTTGTTGCAGTATATACTTTTGTCTTCCTATTACTGACTGCACGTTATATTATTCTCTAACAAAGATGGAAGTACTTTATGTTTTGTGTTAGGCGTAAGAAAGGAGCGAGCTGCACTTGGAGCCATCTTATTCTTGTTTGCTTTCCTCTATGCTTTTTGGCGTATGGGCATCCATTTTCCCATGCCTTCACCTGATAAAGGTTGGTTATTGTTCACCTCACATCTCATCATGCCTTTGTTGCATATATTTGAATATACTGTTTAGTCTCATGTGATGTGAGTGAATTTGGAACTTAAGTTTTTGAATTTTCCCCATGTTTATGCTTTTGTTGCATGGTCTTATTTTGTTTTCTGCATTGTTGATTTTTATGATCTGGAAAATTGCACCATTTTACCGCCATTGTTTTCGCAGGACCATATTTTGTAGTCTCTTGTGAAGTATGTGGTTAAGCTGTTCATTTCATCTGACAACTCCTTGTGGTGGCTAAATGTATTGGCTTCTTATTGTTAATGAGATTGATGCTTGCTCCTTAGTCCTTACATAATGCAACTCATATTGCTTTATGCACAGCCTCACCTTGGAAAATTTGTTTGTTTTCTTCTGTTGAAAACATTCGATCTTGCCCAAGTTGTTTTACTGTTCAACTATGCTCATTTGCAGTTCGTGTAACTCACTTCTTTGGGATATTATTTTCCTCCCTTTGTGTATATTCTCTGTGCTGCTTTGGACTTGGAAACATGATGCTCACGAATAATCACGTGTCCCTCCTCCCTCCTAATCCAAACACCCCCTTTAAAAAGTAAAAAGAAAACAAAAGAAAAAAAAGAAGAAAATAAAAACAAAAGGAGAACTCCATATTGTGTTCTTTTGCCCTTAAAGTTTACTAGACCTTGTATATTTTGTCTTTTCAAGTCTACAGTTTGAAAAACTTAATTCTCCCACTTCAGGATTTTTTACCATGCCTCAGTTGGTTAGCAGAATTGGGGTTATTGGAGTGACGCTCATGGCTGTTTTATCTGGTTTTGGAGCTGTTAATTTACCTTACAGCTATTTATCTCTCTTTATCAGGTACCTGCTTCTTTCTGTATAGTCATTGTAATTGATGCAAACTTGTATTTTCTGCATGGATAAGACATTTAGTTTATGTTTTTTTTTTTTTTTTTTTTTTCTTTTGGAAGGGAAATTGAGGAATCTGAAATCAAAGGCTTGGAGAGGCAACTAATGCAATCGATTGAGACTTGCATTGCAAAGAAAAAGAAAATCGTACTTTTTCAAATGGAGATGGAGAGGAGTCAAGCATCTGACGAGGTAAATTATTTCTTCTTTGGCCTTTTATTTATCTTCAAAATGATAAATATACCTTGTTTTCACTTACTGCCACTCAAAAATGTGTCGGTGTTGGTTCATTGTCTTGGCTTTGATTCTCCCCCCTGCCTGTGCCTATTTTTCCTTTTGAAGGGAGTGGGGGTGGGGAGTGGATATAGATAAAGAGAGCGAAGCAGGTGGATGTAGAAATTCTTAACTTGTTGTGGTTTTGCAGCTTGATGTATCTTGTTCACCTGATTTTATTTATTTATTTTTTTATGTTAGAGGATCAAATATCTTTTGTTGGTTTAATAACAAACAAAAATTGGTGCAAAAATAGATTAGTTTTTGAAGGATTGCTGGTTCACTTATGTGTATGATTTAGTCGTAAGAGAAAAAAAACTTATTGATATGTTACCTCCCAGTTTCTTGTTTGCCTAGTTTTGCATTGAAAATACCTGCTGTATCCATTGCCATAAAGCTTGTGGCTTCTTCTTTAAGTCTCTTAAGAAAAGTTGCTTAAAGTATCTTACTGCTACAAAAAGTACACAAGATTGCAAACCCGTTTTGAAATGTGTGGAGGGTTTGAAGTTGAACCCTTGACCTATACAACATGGATACTATTGGACATATTATTATTTAATCTATATCATTTTGATGTTTCACTTATCATAGTTCTTATGCTCAATGGCCTTAGTAGGAGCTCCAAGAGATGTTTCTCAAACTAGAATACAATAGAGTTAATTTATTTTGTTATGTAGTATAAGCTCCGTGCTTGTAGCTTCTTAAACAGAGGAATTCATGCTGCAAAATTTTGGTTTTTTCAGAGCCGTAGTCTTTGCCTACCGCTCAATAAGTGCATTGGAGGTTTATTTTATTGCTATTTTCTATTTCCCGCAATTGATGAGTTTGGCTCACTTAAATTCATTCTTACAGAAGCTGAATGCTAGATCATTCTTGAAGAGAATTGTTGGAACGGTTGTGAGATCTGTACAGGAAGACCAAAGGGAGCAAGGTGTATGGTTCTTCGCTTTGTAATATATATGCGCTTATTTTTTATCATTCAGACTTCCATTTAGTGTAACTGTCTATTTTTCAGTCACCAACCTGCTACCAAAGCTCCATCAAGTTGGATACCACCTGCTTTCTGGGCTACTATTATTGCTAGGTTAAGAATGCCCACGGATCATGGTTTCAGCCAAAGAATTGTTCTACGAAGTCCACTGCTATGGCTTTTTATAGTTGATTAGCTATTTTCTAGATAGAAAAAGAATTGTATTAATAAAAACATAAAAGCATCACAGATATCAAAACATTTATATTGATAAAGCCCTCCAATTTCCATCCCTTTATAAATCTGACATAGGAACACCTGGAAATGTTCTGTTAGCAAAGACCAAAAGTGTTGCAAAGTACTCTATTTTATCCCAAACTAATACTTTCAAAAGAGTGTGAAAGATTCAGATATTCAGGCTCTATCTCCCACACCAAGTCACAATGTGAGGTTGTACTGTTTGCTGTAGTTTTTCTCTGTTGTGTTCTACTGTTCTTTGAGTTCACATGAGAGGTTGGATTCACCGGAGGGAGTTGGGGTCGACTTTATGAGGAGGTTGAGCTTTCTAAAGGGTAAATTGCATGTGTGGAATCTGGAATTAGGAATCAGGAATCGGTAGGTGTTTGGAGACCTCAGGGTTAGGAAGGATGACGTTTGGGGAAGATTGGTGTTTTGGCTGATCTGTATCAGCAGGGAGGGTCATTTCTGAGCGCATTAATTTCCAAGTCTTCTTTAGACATGGAGTTTGAGGAGATTCTCTTTCGAGAGAAGATTAGTTGACTTCAGAAAGTCAAGCCTAGGTGGGTTAGGAGTTAGCGAGCAGAAGAGGTGGAAGGGTTTAATACGGGAGATAGATAGCGGGTCGGGTGACATTATTACGGAGCTCATTCTGGTTGCTGAGGAAATTTCTTTTGTTTATAGTGATTTGTTTTCTGAGGAGCACTTTATCTATCAGTGGTCAAAGATGTGGCCTGGTGTCTGGTGGGGACGCAGATTTGTTGGAGAGGAAGTTTGAGGTTGAGGAGATTCGTTAGGCAGTGAGTGACATGGAGTGAACTAAGGCTCTAGGTCCAATAGGTTTCACGATGGCCTTTTTCCAGCAGTGTTGGGGTATTATTGAGGATGAGTAGGGGTGATTTGCAAGAATAGTAATTCCACGTTCATTACTTTGGTTCCTAATAAAGAGCGTGCCTTGAAGGTTTGAGAACTTTTGGCCTATCAATTTAGTCCCAAGCTTTTACAAGATTCTTACTAAAGTTTTGGCTAACTGATTAGGTAGCATTATTGGAGCCACTATCTACAGTGCTTTCGTTGAGGGCCATCAGACTCTTGCTGTGGTCTTGATTGCCAGTGAGTTGGTGGATGATATTAAGAGGTCTGTGGGCGTGATTTAGCCTTTAAACTAGACTTTGAGAAGGCCTATGATAGGATGACTTGGAGATTCTTGGATTAGGTTTCCGAACGAAAGGGTTTTTCTCTTCGGTAGCGAAGATGGACTATGGGATGTTTTAATAATGCTTCTTTTTCTGTCATGGTCAATGGTCGTTATAGGAGCTGGTTTGGTGCTTCTCAGGGTGTTAAGCAAGGTGACCCTCTTTCTCCTTTCTTGTTTACGTGGCTGATCTTCTTAGTCAGATGGTCTCTAGAGGGGTTGAGAGAGGTCTATTTGAGGGTATTAAGGTGGGGAAGGATCAGATGTTGCCGATCTCTGCTCTCCAGTTTGCCGATGACACTATCTTCTTTCTCCAAGATGACATTGGTTCTACAAGAACATTTTGACTACTATCCCAGCATTCGAGTCTGTCTCTGGCTTTATGGCTTTAAGATGAACTTAGCTAAGAGTAGTGTAGCAGGGATCGGGGTTGATGAATCTGTTTTGAGCCTGTATACTTTGCTTTCTGGTTGCTCTATTCTTAAGTGGCCCATCACCTACCTAGATTACTGTTACGGGGAAATCCGAACTTAGTGACTTTTGGGGACCAAGTCTCGAAAAAGTGACCAAGCGCTTGGATGGGTGGAAGGGTGCCTATTTTTGTTTTGGGCGGCGTGTCACTCTTATTCAGTCTTGATTGGCTTCCATTCCTCTCTATTACTTGTCCATCTTTAGGATTTTAAGCGAGTAGCTAGGAGCAGATCATGCGCGATTTCCTTTGATCGTGTACCGCTCAGAGGTCTAGGGATCATTTGGTTGCTGGGATTGTGTTTGTAAGCCTAAGAAAATGGGGGGCTTGGTCTCGGTAATTTGGTGTCTAAGAACATTTCCTAGGTTTTACGGATGTCCAAACTCCAATGTGACTGGGGAAATTTATACTTTGAACTCTTTTTGAGGTTACCTTGTCCTCTTATTTTAATACAATTTTTTTCATCTTTTTTTNTTTTTTTTTTTTTTAAGATGAGGAAAAAGTATATTAATATCAGTCAAGAGAACAGCAGTACCGCTTAGCAGTTACAAGTTTGTCTAATTTCGTTGGACATCTGAAATAATATACCCACAAAAAGCCCCAGCTGCTTCAGCCCATAAAGAGGCTAAGTAAGTTATCGTATCCCACAACATATCAGGAATAGCAAAGGTCCAAGTGTAAACCTGCACATTTCTCTCAAGCCATAAGCACCAGAGCACTGCTAACAAAGCATTATGCGAGACCATTTTCTTCACCTTCCCTCTCCCGAATCCTACGAAGCGAATCTGTAAAAAATTCAATACACTGGACGGACAAACCCAGTCCTTCCCAGCCAGACCAAACAACCTAGACCAAACAACCTACTCCAAATCTCATGCGCTAGATTACATCCAAGGAAAAGATGTGAAGCTGTCTCATTACTGGCTTGGCAAAGCAAACAAATATCCGGCGAGAGCATAACTCCAGGTCTCCTTCTTTGGCGTAGATCATTAGTGTTGATTTTATCCAATGCCAAAGTCCACACAAATGTCCGCACTTTTTTTGGAACTTTTGCTTTCCATATTAAGGTCGCTAGAGGAAACTCAGGTGTAGGCTCACCCAATCACTGAATGAAGGACTTGCAAGAGTATTCCCCCGAGGAATCACCAATCCACCTCCTCGAATCCCTATTACCAGAGAGAGCTGCACCGATTCTAGGAGAACAAGCAAAGAAGTGAGCTCCAATATCACCCAGTATTGGGGGGGTCTCCTAAAGTGTAAGTTCCAAGAGCTAGTCTGTGCAGAATAGAAATCAGCAATCTTACCCTCATGAAGTGTGGATTACTGGAACAATCTAGTAAACCGTGTACAAAAAGGCTGTCTGTCTTTCCACCTATCCTCCCAAAACCTAATTGTCAAACCATCCCCTACCTTCAATTCCACCAAAGGAGAGAAGTGAGAATAGAACTGTGATATGAAATTCCACGGACTAGGATGTGTCACACCTGCTGCAAGTTGTGCATCCCACCCATTTTGTTGCAATCCATACTTACTCCTAACGACCCTATGCCACAGACTGTCTGTCTCTAGGGGAAAGCGCCATAACCACTGGCCTACCAGAGCAGCATTTCTGGTGATCAGTCTCCCCACACCCAAGCCCCCCTCTGGTTTAGGTCGACAAACCTGATCCCAGTTCACCAAATGATCCTTCTTCTCCATCCACACCTGACCACAAGAAGTCCCTCATGAGTTTCTCGATCCTCTTGGCCACCGCCACCTGAATCCTAAACAAAGGTAGGTAGTGCAGAGGACTGCTGGCAAGACAAGACTACAGCAGTATGATTCTTCCTCCCAAAGAGAAGTAAACCCGTTTCCACCCATCCAGTCGGTTTGAAACTTGTTGAACCATCGGTTCCCAAAACGCCTCTGATCGAGGATTGCCGCCTAAGGGTACCCCCAAGTAGGTGAGCGGCCACGTGTGTATCTGACAACCAATCAACTAAGATGACATCGTTAGGAACTCATCATCAACATTAATACGCGCCAAACTACATTTCGCCAGGTTAATCTTCATCCCAGAAATCACCTCAAAGAGTTGCAAAATGGTTAGAACATTCTTGAACCTCTCAGCATCAACAGACAAGAAGAGTATAGTATCATCAGCATACTGGAGATGTGAAACCTGCACCCCTTCCCTACCCACTCTAAGCCCCTCAACCACCCCCACCTCCACTCCTCTCTCTAGCATCCTGCTTAGTACGTCCACCACAAGAGTGAACAAAAAAGAAGAAAGCAGATCCCCTTGCCTTAATCCCCTAGAGTATGAAAACCAATCTCTAGGCGCCCTATTAACAAGGACCGAGAAGTGAGCATTAGTGAGACAGCCAGTATCCAACGCCGCCAGAGCATCCCAAAACCATTTCTCTCCAGCACAGCATCAAGTAACTGCCAACTCACCCTATCCTAAGCCTTTTATAAGTCTAACTTGAATACCATACCCTGTAAACCCCTCCTCCTAGCATTGTCGGCCACCTCATTCGCCACCAAAGCAGCTTCTAGGATTTGTCGTCCCTCCACAAAAGCGCTCTCAGAGTGGGAGATTGTGCTAGAAAGAACTGTCCCTAGTCGCCTTGATAGAACTTTTGTGATAATCTTATAGACACTAGATATGAGGCAGAGTGGGCGGTAGTCCCTCACCTTGATCGAGCGATCCTTCTTCGGAACTAAAGTGATGAAGCTTGAATTTATACTTTTCCCTAGAACTCCCTGCTCATAGAACTCTGCAAAAACCCCCATAAGGTCCCTCTTTATCACCTCCCAACATTCCTGGAAAAAAGCCATAGTAAAGTCGTCGGGTCCTGGTGACTTTTCTGTATCCATACTGAACACTGCACCTTTCACCTCATTCTCCTCGAAAGGTCGCTCTAACCAATCTTTCATTAGTGAATCAATAGGATTCCACGCTACCCCTTCAATCCAGGGTCTCTCCCGACTCTCCTCCCGAAACAGGCCACGATAGTAGTCTGTGATCTCCCTACTTATTACGCCTACATCTGTAACCACATCCCCATCATCTGTTTCGAACTCCTTAATAAAGCCTTTCCTCCTCCTTTGACTACCTTAAAAAAGAGTCTAGATGTTGTATCTCCCTCCTTAGCCCACTTAACCTTCATTTTCTGTCTTTGACTTTGTCATTCCCTCAAAAGCACCTTCTCGAGCTCATTTTTCAAGGCGACACTCCTACGAGCCAGGTCCTCTTTCTCCTCCGCGGTAGTGTGTGCTAGTGTTTGATCCACTTGTTCAATCTGCCAATTTTTTTCATCTTAAGTTGGGTAAGTGGCTTTACATTTCCCCTAGGCATAGAGTCATTCACAGCAGGCGCGGTCTCGATCCTCATGGTTGGGATGCATTTGTTGGCAATGCAATTACCTTCGCTAGCCCGTGGAAGTTCGTTTCTCCTCATTTGCCTTCCTTTCTCCCTTTGGTTGGCTTCAAAGTTGGCCTTGGGGATTGGGTTTTCTTTAGGGAGATGCTTGGCGGGATGAGATTCCTTTCTCAGTTTCTTCCTCTCGACTTTTTGGCGTCTCTTCCAATCATCATATGCCTAATTTCCACAATTGGCGGTCCTTCTATCTCTTGGAATTTTCACTTCACTAGGTTGCCGATGGGAGGAATTTAGATGAGTTATCTGCTCTTCTCATTTTATTGGACTCTTTTACACTTAACTCTGAGTTAGACTGCAGGATTTGGGCTCTCTCAAACACGTGGTTGTTCTCTTGTAGAATGTGTTTCCAGATATCTACTCCTTAGAATTCCACTGTCTCTCTGAGTTCTGTTATTTGGGGTGCCAAAGCTCCCTTGAAGTGTGTGCGTTCCTTTGGATTGAAGTTTTTAATAGAGTTAACACCAATGAGCACCTGTTGTGCAATGTTCCTTCGCTTGTGTGCTTGGCAGCGTTTGTTTGGTATCATTGGTGAGAGTTGGGGTCTCCTTGACCAACTTACTTTTGATGTTCCAAATTGGTTATAGAGGTTGGTTCTAAGGAGGGGAAGATCCTCTGGAGATGTGCTATGCTTGCCCTTGTATGGTGTATATGGAGAGATAGGAACAACTTGATGTTCAGCAGTACAAAGGGATTGGAGGGTCCTTTTGTATTGATTTTGTTTAGATGACTCCTTGTAATCTTTTGCTCGTTCTTTACAATTACTTTTCTTATCTAAAAAAGATTCCCAGAGGGAGCTGATATATGAATCATCATACGTTAAAAAGATTTAAAACCACAGCGTGGGTTTGGAACTAATGTGTTGTCTGAGCACTACTGCTTAGATTGGACCTGCTGATGAACCTCTCTTATGAAAAGTTTGCCACAAAATTTCCTGTCTGCATAAGAAGTGAAATCCGCTTTCGACAAGTTCCCGGTGTTCTTTTAAATTGGGAAGACATTTCTTTACCAAATCCAAATCCCCCATGCCCAAGGATTTCGTTGCATTGTTGCCATGTTGGTCATCGTGCTTGCTAATTTTCTTCCTATAATTTGACCGTTGGAAATTGGAATGTATCCTAGCAAAGTTCCTCACTGAACTTAACCTGAATTGCACTTACTATATCGTCTTAAATTGTAACTATTGATCTTGTAGCTTTTTGTTTTGTCTTGTATGCTTTTAATATCTGTTACTCCAACTTCTTCTCACATTTAAATTTCCTCTTTTTGGTAGATATCAAGAACCTGGACGCTGAGGTCCAAGCTCTGGAAGAGCTCTCAAAGCAGCTATTCTTGGAGATTTATGAGCTTCGCCAAGCTAAGGTTCATTGTATTAGTTTTATTTTGTTACTCAGCATGCNTTAATGTAAACATGTTATTGCAAGTCACATATGCGTCTGTCGTCCTTTTTTTTTTTTTTTAAATTTTCTCTTGAAAGACATCTTTGCTACATTCTAGCTTCTCTCTTTCTGTTATCTTAAGGTATGGATTTAGCACTGAATTTTGAGATCTGCTTACCTTTTCTTGAAACTTTTTGTTTTTAAACAGAAAGCGTGAGTGTAACTTAGATTACCCAAAGTGATGTAAAATACACCACTTTGTCCCGCTAAGATTTTTTCAGAAAATCTGATCGTTAAGCTGCGTCCACATACTAAATCACAAAATGCATCATAGATCTTCAAAAGAATCTTAGGTTTGTGTCGATTCAAATTTTCTTTAAAAATGTATTCTTGGAAAACATAAATTTTGGAAAAGTGTGTTCTTTTTACAAAGGAAAACTATAGAAAACAACTTTGGGTTGTGTTCCAAGCTCTAGTTGAAAATAGAAGGTTTTCCATTCTTCCAACTTTTCAAATTGGAAAGCATATGTTTTGAACCTGTGTTCCAGACTCCTTGTTTTCTTTGAATTTCTTTTTCTAGAAAAGTGCTATAGTTTTCTTGAACTGAATTACACCCTTAGCCTCCTCCCTCCTCCCTCAGCCCAAAACCCCTATAGCTAGCCTCAAATTTAGATCACAGACCAACACCATCCTGAGGGCCTCACTTACATCCTTCACATGAACTAGCATATAGCAATGCAGAGCAAGTGCTTGTTTACCTCATTGACCCTATAACACAACACACAAACATTAGGTTAAAACATATTTGTTCCTAGTGTTCCATATGAGCAATTATGGTACTCAATTTATTAGAGTTTTCCCATGTGGTTTGGATAAGATAAAGCAACTAACAGAGAGTTTCTGTCCCATGTCATGATCTAAGTTGGTCTGAAAAATTTATCCATTTCTATCCAAATAAAGATTAGGCATTTGTATTTTTCCTCTGCAGTTGCTAAAGCTATTTCTGATTCATCTTTCCCATGTTGCAGGAAGCAGCTGCTTTTTCCCGAACTTGGAAGGGTCACATGCAGAATCTACTAGGCTATGCATGTTCCATTTATTGTGTGTACAAAATGATCAAGGTATACTCATATGTTAAACATGTTTACTTGGCTACTTATGATGTACAATTGTGCCGAGGGTAAGTAATACCCTGTCTCTATCATTCTTCTCGTCGACTTTCTGAAATCATTATATTTATGTAGAAGGTTATGCCATCTCATTGGTTGGATTCTTGCCTAAACTATCTTTCTTATTTAGGACATTTAACTTATCTTTCACTTTACTGAAAACATCAAGTGAAGGATAATGTTTGACAAAACGTACATTTGCAAATAAAAAGGACAGTCATATTAACAAGTAGTGCTACTCTTAGGTTTGGCTGATTTTGGTTCGGTCAGGTTCTTTTGTTTAGTTGAGAATGGCTTCTCTGTCCTTGTATTTTTTCTCCTCTCCTTAAATAATTTCTTTTATTATCTTCAAAATTAAAAATAAACAATGAAAATAGAAAGAAGGGCCATAACTATAAGGGGGAGGTGGTATTTAGATAACGACTAGCTTGGAGGTCATCTTGAGATTTTTAGATAAAATGTTGGTGTCTGATTAAGAGGGTTCATTTGGATTGTGGATTCTTCGGGGACTTCTCTTGCAAGTTCTTCCTTCATCATCTTAGCCTATCTCCACAATATCCTTCATTCCCATTAGTCAACTACATTTGGAAGTCTAAGGTTCCTGGTTCCCTGAAAGTGCGTGCCTTTGTTTGGACTCTATATTAGGCACGATATGTTGCAGAGGTGGTGACCTGGCTGGTCTATGTTTTCGGATCAATCTATTTTCTGTTATGGGATAGTGAGACTTCCCGACATTTATTCTTGCATTGTGACTTTGCGAAATCTCTATGGCATCCGCTTTTGGGTATTAAGGGGTAGAGCTTTGTTTGTCCTGCTACTATTGTTCAACACTTGCAAACTTGCTAATGTCAGTTTGGGGTGGGGTAAGGAGTGTAAGCTGCTTTGGAGATGTGTTGTTATAGCCATTCTCTAGTGCTTCTGGCTGGAACACAATTCCGGAGATTTCCAAGCCAGTGGAGTTTGTTTGGGGCCGGGTTGTTTATTCGGCCTCTCTTCAACCTAAGGCGGCAGGGGCTATTTAGGTGGTTACTGTTACTGGTATCCAATATCATTGGGGTGATTTGTAATTAGTTCTTTGAGGACTTCTTGTCCTCCTAGCTTGTACTCTTTCTTTGCTGATTAATACAAAAGAGGATCCATTTAGATGTTTATGTGTTCTTTGTCGTGTTATGTTGCATAAATATTAAGTCCTGCTCATTACAGAAGTAATGGTTGTTTTCCAAAAAATTCTTCAAA
>BSSO01001183.1:0-25313 GCA_030267885.1 Mesembryanthemum crystallinum
AATCCATGGTTTTTTCCCAGCTCTGCCAGATGAAAAGATAATCATAAGATTTCCAAGCAATCACGTGCTTGCGCACAATGACATGCCAGAAGACAAATAAGATGGAGGATGAGGCCAGCAGAGCAAACAATTGAGTAATATTCCTTTCGGTCCCCCTTCCCTATCCTCTTCAGAATGGTCATGATGCTGGCACTTCAGAATGATATGTCTAATATCTTTAAATCCACTCCCCAAATAAACTCTAACTTGAGCATGGTAAGACAATGTTCTTGTGCAGAATACTCATTCAAAAGTCAGGATATGCTTCCCACTGGTGTAAGAGAGGCCCCAAAGTAATGTAAACATAAGCAGAGATATATGGTTCCTTCATTTGTCGATGGCACAAGATCAGAATTTTGAAGAGTCATATTGTCTGTCTTCAAGGAGGGGAGACAAAACTTAACAAACAGAACGGCGTATGCATATCAAAGATATGGAAGTATTACTAACACCAACTAATTTAGATCTTAAATAAATGTGTAATGGCTAAAGAAAGTTCCAACCCTGCTTCAATGGAGTGGACAATGATAACTGATGTGATTCTATTTTAGGAGACAAAACTTAACAAACAGAACGGCTTATGCATATCAAAGATATAGAAGTATTACTAACACCAACTAATTTAGATCTTAAATATGTGTGTATTGGCTAAAGAAAGTTCCAACCCTGCTTCAATGGAGAGGACAATGATAACTGATGTGATTCTATTTTACCTGCAGCTGAAGGGTGTGAAGGATGAAGTTCCGCACGATATCATACTCTCCCTTCAAAAGGAATGCTATCCCAGCAGGTACAAATTCACGGATAAAAACCTGATCGTAATTCAGAATACTGGCAGAGGTTGTGTCATTGGCAGCGATGGTTCCAACAGGGTTACCACAATAGTAAACAATCGATTCCCTTAGTAGCTCCCATGCCTCATCCTCAATTGTATCGGCCTTAACACTCAGAGCCTTCTTGCTTTTTTCTGCAGCTGCAGCTAACTTTTCACTAGATATGACTTGACCAACATGTACGTTGCCAGGGCCACTAGTCAAGTCATGATTCAACTTACTAGTCTCATTTGGGAACAAGGGTGCATTAAACTCGTCAGGGGCTGTCCCCATATTACTATCAACTTTCTCACATTTACAACTGAAACAACCTAGCTTTTCAACTGCAATTATCCCTAAAGGAACAGAATTTATCCCCCGAAAACAGTCAGTTCCTGCATGATTTCTTTTTGCACTCGAGCCCTTGAACCTTTTAGTGCACAATGAGATGCCTGAACTACACAAATGGACCTTAGAGCAAGGTGCTAAATTGGCCACCCCAAAACATGGACCAGAATGAAACCAAGGAGCAGACCCTGGGAGCAGATGCCGAAATGCTTCTGAGGAAGCCATTCCTAATCTATTGCCAATCCAAATTGGTATGCCTACAAAATCTCCACCACAACTTCAGTCAATATCAACATGATGAACCTACATAGCTCATGATGGAGCATCACCAATGGAAATCAACACTTTCAAACTAAATAAACCTTTTTAAACATCAACTATTAGCTTCATTTTCCCACCACTTCAGTGAACGCCAACATCATGAACCCACAGGGAGAATCACAAGTGAAAATCAATCAATTCGAAGCCAGATACTATATACTTAACCTGATTTTAACATCATCGTTCAAAAAATTCAAAGATAAAATATCACACGAACCCATTATTTAAGGTAATCTAAAAAAAAAGAAAATCAAGTAAATATACTGGATAACAGAATTAATGAAGCTAATATTATAGATCAGAGCAAATTGACACAGACCCAAGAACAAATTTGGATAAGTCATTACCTCATAAATAAGCATACTGAGTAAAATACTAAGCAAGCATCCATTAGAAGTTCAGCACAAGAAAATTAAATTTAGATAAAGACAAATCAAACCCAGAAATCCATTTCCAACCTTATGAGGAGCTTCTGAAGGAAAAATAAAATCAATAACATTCTGCTTCATCTAAAGCAACAACAGTAACAAGAGCTGTAGTTACCTGAATCATTGACAGTGAAGATAAAGAAAGTCGACTTTCTTTATTCTTTACGTGATTCTTTCCTTCTCCTTGTCTATCAATTTACCACATCTGTAAATTTCACAAACAGAATTGCCAACTCTTTTGCAATCGGTAGCTATGGCGCCAATGGTGGTCATGCTCTGGTTTGTTGCAGCAGAAACGGAGAGAGAATACTAGAGTAGAAGGTTACACGGAGTCTTAAGATTATTCGGGTGTGTTTTGGGTCAGGTCAAGTCAGGTTAAATCAGATTTTGTTTACTGACATTTAGGTTCGGATCAACTCGGATCATATTAGTTTGAGTTTAGATTAACTCGATTTAGGTTAACTCGGTTTTCAAATTAGAAGTAATAAAATTTTTTTATGTTTTTTTTTTTTTTTTTTTTGAGGTATTGGTGAACTTAACTCATTAATAATTATATTTTGTTACTTTTATATCTCATAAAGTCAAAATATTTGAGCATCGTGTCGTTTTTATATAGATTCATTTTTATTTTTGGGTTAATTCGAATCGCATATTAGCGGGTTCGTGCGAATTTAGTTATCGGGTTAAATATCTCGGGGTAAGTCAGGTTTTACCATTTGTACACCAAATTTTTACGACTAATAAATTCCCATTTAAAATGGGTTGTATCTATACTTTTTGGAGGTTGTATTTAGCACCTATGTTCGAAATTTCCTACTCATTTTCTCACCTACTGATCAAAAACAATCTATGGTAACAAAAAAAAAGGGGGCTTGGGATATTTTGGTCCTTTTGGTACAATTGGTAAAATATTCATCCCTTTGCCTACCTTCTCCAGCCACCAGTTTCGCCGGCGGCCAGCTACGGCTCCACCATCATTTACCAGAATATCTTCTTGATCAATCGAGGTACCCCAGTTCCCCTCTGCACGATAATAATTCTCCAATTTTCGGTACAAGTGATAATAAGCTCTGCGATTCTTTTATTATCGTTTTGTGAAGCCCAACATTGGCAAAATCTCGGGGATGTTGTGTTAATATTGTATATTTAGTGAAAGTTTAATTACATCTTATCCATTGCTCCCGGGGCGACGAATAGCGAGAAGATGAAAATTTGCACGGAATAGTAGATCAATAACATGGGAGAAAAACCAACGACTAAAGTGCCTTCAACGCGATTGTTCAAATGAACAAAGCTTTAACAACGCAAGGAGAATACAAGTAAATGAAACATTAATTACTCCGTATATTCCACTCTCACTAAACTGACTGGGCGAGTGTACTGTATTTGAGAAGGTGTCAAGGATGAAATGTTCATGTTTAGGTTTCTGAAGAATTTGAGATGCGATTGCCATTGTATTCTTCCAAAATTTCATGCCGACAAGTGAAATTCGCTAGGTGAGGACTTGAGCCTAAAG
This sequence comes from Mesembryanthemum crystallinum, assembly GCA_030267885.1. Classification (NCBI taxonomy): domain Eukaryota; kingdom Viridiplantae; phylum Streptophyta; class Magnoliopsida; order Caryophyllales; family Aizoaceae; genus Mesembryanthemum; species Mesembryanthemum crystallinum. Next base: position 3,465 of record BSSO01001183.1, read on the forward strand.
ATATGATACATTCACAACATAAACAACTGAAGCTACGACAAGAGCCTAAGGATTTAATACATACACAAGATTCACAACTAAAGCTAAATCCAGCCAAATAGAATATGGCCTTCAATTTATACTCAGGCAAGCATTAGCTTCTATACATCGGGCATATTGTGATCATTGTCGTTGTCACCATCATAGTACTCATCGTCGCGTTGGATTAACTTGTCCTGAGTGTGCTCTGACAAAATCATTTCGCAGCAGTTGTGTAAGAAATCAAGAAAATACAAATATACAAAGAAAACCATCAGATTCAATAAAAATGGAAGTGTTCGACATTCTGGTATACTTACGGTTAATGCGTTCATCTGGGTTCTCCTCGTCTTCATCAAAATCAGGTATGTAGAAGTCAGGCGGGACCTGCAATCAACCGAAACTTTTTCATCTGTGTACCAATGTTGTGAAACAGAAATGGCATTGAAAAAGTGGGGAAAAAAACAAAAAAAAATGCTGAAACACAATTTCCAGAAGTTAGGAATGTGGATATGCTATCATATTTTGCCAAGGAACCTTCATTTTTCCACTATTATTAATAAGAATAGAAACTAAAGTGGTTACTATAGTTAACTGGCGTAACATATATTCAATTACTTTGGGTCATGGGATAATTAGAGTATATAAATTCAAAATTAGTTACATTTACACAATCAAAAGAGAGTTGGTAGAAGAAAAAATAATTCTGAGAAAATGGTAGAGGACCTAGAAACAAGAGGCTTTTCTAATGTTTTCAAGACAAGGAAATGTTTCTAAAAATCTCCGCAAAACAGACCTATACACTAATCTAGCATTCGACCACATTGTCCAATACAGAGCCGAGTGATTATTGACATAAGAAATGCAAGATTAAATTGGGAACTTGGAAGCTTTGATCATTTAGAAAAGGTGCATACTGTGAAGTCTTGAACTTAAATTGGGAACTTGAAGCTTTTATCAATAAGATAAGATGCATACTGTGAAGTCTAGAAAACTTGTCCCAAGGGACAAACACCCTTCCACACATTGAACTGTATATGTGCTGTTCTCTACGTGCAAGCACACATCACAAAGTTAAAGCGACTTAAAGCTCAGTTTAACAATTTGTCGCCAAGGAAGTTTATTATGTAGATGAGGTTTTAGGTAAAGCTATGAAAACAATGGAAGCACCAAGCTATTATGCTACTGACCTCTTGCATCTGCACACTTGGAGCGTGTTGGATACACCGCAGATTTTCCAGAACTTGCATTTTGATTGTTGTCAGATATGACTTACTGTTTAGGTTCTCCTGTGCAATGAACCAAACATATATTTCCAATTAGTAAAAGTTATGTTCTATATAACCTATTATGTTTCCTCAACCATTTTGGAAAAAATTCACAGAATCAAATAGCATTCGCGGTCGCGATTGCAGTAGGCCAGTATAGGTTGCAAAAGTGTACTTTCACAAGGAATGCTGAAGGTACACAGTTCTCACAGCGTGATGCAACAGTAGCGGTAAGCTCAAAAATTCCAACAATGTGGCTGCTAAGCGGCATAGAGCCCGCTATTTGATTCCATGCACTATTCAGCAAAGAATGAAGTCTAACAACCATTTGCTTGTAAAATAGCTGAGACTAAAAGTTACGAGAAAAACATACTATATGTCCATTGGGTATCCTTAGGGAATAATCTGGTCCAAAATATTTGATATACTCATTATCTGGAATTTCTGCAGAAAAGAATCCTTTCAATGTATCAGAAAATAGACAGAATATAATTACTAAAAGTACATAACAGGATACGGAAAGAGTTCTTTTAGGTTTCCGAATCATGAGATGCCCAAGCATTTAGAAGGGATACCATTTGGCAACTCTGTCTCCAAAAGAACTCCTGTTTCTACAGTCCAGCACCGAGCAACATTTTCTTTTGTGTATCCTCCTCCCCCAGTGACCTATTAACAAGACACCTTGGGTTGATCTACTTCATTAAACAACTGAAATATAACCACCAAAACATAAAATGGCCATGAAACTTACCAGCAAGGGAAGATTAAATTTTTTCACAAACCTAACACACTCTGCATGTCCTGTTAATTGAAACAACATCACAAACATTATCATCTGCCTTGCAGATTGATCCCCTGCAATTTGTCATTCCAACAAAATTACCAGCTAATAACTAGACATAATGGTGTTGAGGTTCAGGAGACTAGCACCATCAATGGAAAGGTTGAAACAGCCCAATCGGTCACCAGCAAGTGAATCTGCTCCACATTGCAAAACAATTACACCTGGCTGATAAAATTCGACAACCTTGGAAATAATCTGCACCATCAATACATGAAAAAAAAAAAAAAAAGGAGGGGGTTAAACATTAGTTGCTAAATGCAGCTACAACATGTCATATTGTTCATATTTGACACGGTATCCCCTGAACAGAACTTACCGCCTTGAAAAGTCTCGTAAAGCTAGTGTCATCAATTCCATCCTTGAGCGGAACATTTATGGCATAGAATTTCCCTTCTCTCTCCCCAATTTCCTTCAGGATGAATGACAAACCATATCAATATCCAAGAAAATAACTCAAAAAACCAAACTTGTGTCCCTAATCCTATCTGAGCTGATGGCAATACAACTTTACATCTAAATATGAATTACTCATAGATATGTTAGTGGTGCTGGTAGATATCATCTGAAAGCTGCGAATTCTGAGCAATCATTGTGTAAAACAAGGAAGAGGAATAAAGATCTCACCTTCACATCTCCTGTTCCCGGAAAGAACATATCTCCAAATTTATGGAAACTGACCGTCATTACTCTGAACAGAAAAGGAATACTAGATCTCAGTCCACAAGCAAATCATGGTAACTTATATTTTATTTTCGCTGTGAAGACCATCTCTAGGATCAAATTCTATATTTACAAATATCTAATCACGACGAGTCTTTCTCAGTACTAACAGAAACCACAGAGAGATAACATGTAACCATGGAAAATTCTGCAGGCACCAAGTTTGCAGCATGCTGAATACAAGTCTGTCAATCCACCAAAGTTGCATATATACCTATCAGTGAAGTAGAATGCCTCTTCAACACCATCACCATGATGTACATCTATATCAATGTAAAGAACACGGGCATGATACTTCAGAAGCTCCAAAATCCCCAATACCAAGTCATTTATGTAACAGAAGCCAGACGCCTCGCACTTCTTAGCATGGTGCAATCCACCAGCCCAATTTATAGCAATGTCACAAAGTTGATTGTTCAACCTACGGGCGGCATCTGTCAGAAGTAATAAATCATTTAGCATAGAAGTTAAGACATCTTAACCAACAGAATGTAATGTGTGATATTACCGATGGTTCCACCAGCATAGATTTGGCAAAATTCAAACAAATTGTCAAAGACTGGGCAATCTTCTCCAAGATTATCTGGAAGGGAACAATAACTTCCGTCAGCGAGCTCATATACGTAAAAGTGACGATATCATGGTCAAGTTCAATCCTTAGGCCCATAGGCCAGACAGCTGTGCTGCAAAAGTATATAACTTTAGAAAAGTTGAAAGCGGGAAAAGAGAAAGCGATAACAAGCACGAGAGGAGTAAGGGTAAAGCACTGTTGGGTATAATATGCAGTGGAAGTTGGCAGCAGAAACCAAATAGATAATGAAGCTAATATATGAAAGACTAGTTGCTCAATGAATGACATGAAGAAATCCTGGTATAAGCAAGTTTGTGTTTGAAAGCTTGTGATTTTCCTATATAGGTTTGTTTGAATTTTTTATCTCACACGGCATTGCCGCTAACCACTAGCAAACGGAGGTCTTAGTAAGATAGATGTTTAGGAAGTGATCATGCTGTTTTAAATTACCTTCCCATCAACATATCAAAGATCATTTTACTTATCACATTCACATGTTACAACTATATAACAGAAGCCACATTTCCTCAGTCTCAATGAATGACACTTTTACTGTTGGCTTCATCATCCTGGTTTTAATCTTAATCTTAGAGCTACACCAATCATCCACTCAATCAAACTCGTATTCTCAACAAAGTAAATGGGTGCGTATGGCTTTCACAACCAGTCAAAATAGCTAACTAGGAAAAGATAGCTTCTATTTTAAAGAAATCACCAATAACCATTCCTATTAGATGTCAGCCTTTAAATTATCAAAGTTTGAACTGTATTATTGATAAGCCTACTCAGTCTTTACAAAGAGACACAGGAACTTCTATAGTTATAGGTTAAGAGTTGCCTTACTACATTATAGGACTCATAACAAATGAAATAAATGAGTAGCATTGAAAACCTCTTAAAACATGCATTTAATCACAAGGTTACAAGGAAAATGCATGCTAATAGGTCTTTCAGATTCATTTGAACAGTCCCTTTGCTTCCTAATTCAATAAAAGAACAATAACTTTGAGGTAAAAGAGATTTTAAGAGATCTATTTGTTCTCAAGAGAACTTTCTTACTTATTTGGTATCACAACCACAAAACTGGGGTCAATTATAACTTTTCTTTATTCATCTACTAAGTAGTACCCCATAGTTCCAGAACTATTTGAAATTCCACTTGACCTAAACTTTTAATCCACTAATGTAACATCACGAAATAAAAGAGATCAATTGGATACAATATACCACTATTTTAACCTTTCATGTGCGATATGTCAAGAAACCACATTCCATAAGGTGTTTACAACTTCTAAGATACAATTTGCAGCATAATTTGTTATGTGACAATTTTCATATCCGAACTTAAAAGCTTTTCTTCTCTATAGTTCACCACATGATTCACTTCACTAGCCAATTACTCAATTTCTCCCATCTGATTTTTCTTCACCATAGCCATGGTCATTATAATTAAGCTTCATTAAGAAATGAAATCCGATCGTGAAATGCAATTGAAAATCAAAATACTAAGCAATAGGGAGAAATCCAAAAAATTCCACTCTGAGATAGTAATACCTAATAGCAAATTCGCAATTCCTAGGAGTACTTGTTCAATAAACGAATATGACACTTTGAAGGCAGTGGGGAACAAAGAAAATGAGAGATTCTGCTTCCTATGAGCACTTCAAAGTGATTTATGCTTTTCTCTCTGAGCTCTCCCCTTCTTATCTTTTTCAGAATATTTCTTGAGGTACCCCAGAACTCTGACAAAATACAAGTGGTACAATGTATGAGGTACCCCTGTACTTTGAACATAAAGTCATTCATACCCACTTTCACTAATGACAAATTATTGTCTTAATATTTTGCTATTTACTCTCTCTCTCTTCTACCCAAATAATGGAAAGACCACATCNGCCCCCAGCCTTCCCGTCCTCCCCCGAGCCCCCTGCTCCCAACTCTTCCCCACTATTTTTATCTCTCCTCTACCTAGAGAAGGGGCTGAGATAATGGAAATTAGTCTTTTCAGCGTATTGGTAGAAGATAGAGAAAGTAAACAACACAAATGCTAACGATTATACCATTTGCATTAGGGTCAAATTACGGAGGTACCCTAGGCATTTATGAAAAAAGTTAAACCAAGGCCTAAAGGGGACACCTTGATATAGCAAAGCACATTGGCCTGTCTAATACTAAAATTATGCCTCCAGTTTGTAAGTTTTATGGTTTCACAAAAAATATCTCTCATAGGCTATATCATTAGTGTGGTAGTTCTTGCACTTCCGCAACAGACTGATCATAAACATATCACCTTATTAAAGTTTACTCCAACACACACACCACCAACCCCTCAATTGAAAAAGAACAACTAACCCTAATTTATCGTTAGAAACGAATTCTAGTCTTGTATGGTACACCCATGTAGTTAAACACTGCAACTATAAGCTGGAAGAAAAAGAAGCAAGCATACATTTGGCCATCTCAGTCATGAAATGGTGCTGCGTGTCAGGCGTGATTCGATGCAAGAACTCCACATAATCAGCTGAATGAAACTGAGCTAGCTCCACGGGATACGCCTTGTGAGGCCTCTACACCACACAATCCATCAATAAACACCAAGGCAAATCAACAACAACAACAAAAAGATCATTATTTTATCAAAATGAGAAAAATAATGGTAAATCATAAAGAATTTGGTGTTACAAACATAGATTTCCATCTTGTTGTGGAGTTCATATGAGAGAACGAGATTGTGGGTCATACAGAGCCGGTGAGGCTTCATCGGATGGTTTGGGCCAAAGTAAACGCTGCCAACATCTCCTACAAGAGAAACATCAACCAGATGATTTGATGAATTAGTACAATTTCTGAAAATTGGTTTGAAATTAGGGTTTTGAATGGGGAAAATTAGGGTGAGATGAATCATACCGTCGTAGAAGTAAGAGATTCTGTCTTTGGAACGCATCTTTGCAAGTAGAAGCTATGGCTGAAGAGAGAGAAAGGGGATGATGGTGTCAAAAGCTTGTCGCCATAGCCAGGGCAGCCGAAATGGAGAGAGAGAGAGAGAGAGTTTGTGTGCGCGCGCCTCAGCTGTGAAACGGGAAAGGTAGCGCCCGTGCAAGTCTGCCCACTCCATGGAAAGTCTTTTGTTTTTGTTTTTTTTTTTTTTTTTTTTGAGAAGGGAGAGTAAAATTAATTAGTAATGTAATTAACTAGAATTCATGTACTGTATGAATTTGAACCTGAGTCACCATATCACATACTAAACCTTTGTTGGATGTTGGTTAGTATCATTGTACTAAACCTTATAAGATATCCACAACCATCCATATATGAGCCATATTAAGTGCAGTCTCATTTGTAAGTGCAATCGCACTTTCACATGCTGTCTTCCAAGAGGTTTAATACTCCATCAATAATGTATTTTTTCAATATGGTAGATGAAGAAAAAAATAATACCAGTGAGTTTATGTGTTGAGGTTGAAAGTACAAATGAGAGTGTATTTAGCCCTTTTGTGTTTTATATGTTACCATTATTTAAGTTCTACACGCATTTTGAATGACACCACATTCATGTAAACTATTATCCAGGTTTTGTTCTATTCAACTTATTTTTGTTGATATTTATTGTTGATTATTTATTTTTGTTGATTTTTGTTGATTTTCGTTGATTTTACTTATTTTTGTTGATTCGTTAAATTCGGCAAAGAGCGACTTTGTTGATTTTTGCTGATTTTACTGATTTTTGCTGAAATCAACAAAAATAAGCTCTAGAGAACAAGGCCTTAGTTCCTTTGAGTATTTGGTAGATACATAATTCTATAGAATTATGCATGTCCTTATAGTATGTGATTACACTATTTACATAGTAAGATGAGAATTATACTCCGCGTTACTTAAGCAATATTGTTGTAAACTACTTATTTTTATTTTCATATAAGAAAAAGTAACCATGTTACGAGTTTAAATTATATTTGGAACTAATTTATATCAAGATCAGAGTTTACGACTTGGTTAAGATCATGTTGAAAATAAAATTCCATATTTTCAGAAGTACGTGCTTTCACCCGCCTAAACGAATCTATACAATAAATATTTGATTGGATTAATCTACAAGGCTGCATAGTTCCACGAACATGAGCATCACATATGTCGATTGGTGGGTGCGTGTCTAATGCATATGCATTGTTCTACCATAGACTTGGAAGTTGGAAGGCTCAAACACAATAATTTGACTCGATATGCCTCGTATACACCTATCAAAGTTTAAACTGATCCGAACATGACCCATTATTTGTGTTTTGACATAAGTTTTTCAACTTCGACCCGATTATTATCCAGAATATATAAATAAAACATGAATTCCACCTAAAAATCAACGTGAAATTGATTCAACCATAACCCAAAATTATCCCACCCAAATCACTATTCGTTAACCCATCCAAAGTCATTCACCTTAATAAATAAAAAAAAATTCATCAAAAATCCATTCAGAATCTGAATTATTTTTATTTTATTATTATTTTTTTATTTATGGGGAGTGAATCTTCTCATTTTATTTTAAGAAGTGTTGTTTTCTTGACCAAAAATCAGTTACCTCCGTCGGCCCTCCCCATCACTTCCCAATTCCTAGTGCCCTAATCCTTTCGGGTATCCCTGCGCTCTCTCTCTCTCTCCCCCTGACGTCCACCGGCGCCGGCGATATTCCGCCATTAACGCCTCTCTAAGTTCGCTCGCGATTCTCTACTCACTGTTGCGGTTCTTTTTTCCTTCTTCTTCCCCACTTTCCGACAAATCGACAACACCACAGGTTAGCAAATTTACCGCTCTGTCGCCCGTTCTTTCCCCTCTCTCTCTCCTCACTCTTCAGTCTTCTCTCGATTGGGGGTAGTGGTGAGCGAATTGGTAACCCTGGTTTGAGGGCTTCTTTGATTTTGAATTGTGTGTGTGTTAAACTTAGATTTAGGGTTTGTTATGTTCGCTATTTGCGTGAATTTATTGAATCCTTTAGCTTTATTTGTACGAATTTAAGCTTAAGTAAACCTAGAACTTGTCCGTATTCTGAAATTTGGGGTTGATTTTTGTTTATGATTATGTACTGCTTGGGTTTAAGCTCAAGTAGACTGCCCAAATCACAGAGTGATATTGGTAGGAGGCCAATGAGGGTGTTTGATTGCAATTTGGTCCAATTGCTATTTGAGGGTCAAACATCAGAGCAGGTTATAGTTTGTGTTTACTTCATTATAGTTGATAATTTAGGCCAAAGGGGATTTTCAGAATCCTTGTAAACATAGCAAAAACTCGGTTACCCGGTCAGCAAAAACTCGGTTACCCGGTCCAGAAACTTGGTAAATAAAGCAAAAACATTGCAATGGGTAGATCTTGTCATCGTGATTATAAACCAACTTTGTTGGCATTGAGATGTTCATTGTAGTTTTTTATGGCTTTCTATACTCTTCTAGATAGATAATTGTGGTTTTATGCTTGAAGACAATTAGCCTAATTAGGGAGTCATGTTAATCTAAAGTGTGTGACACGGCTTTTTTAAGTGTGATCCACTCTTTGAGTATTTTTATAAATCCATGCCTGACCATTACTCACATTGTTCCTTGTGTCGCTGAAATTGCAGTTGAGAAATGCCTAAGGTGAGGACGAATCGGGTGAAGTACCCTGAAGGATGGGAATTGATTGAACCTACACTACAGGAGCTAGAGTCCAAGATGAGAGAAGGTTTGTGAAATGTAACCAAGTGTACTTAATGTAGTCTTTTCTTCTTCTCACTTTAATATAATTGGTGTTAGGATGAGGCATTAATGCATGCTTTCTTTTGTTTGGCAGCTCAAATGGATTCCCATGATGGGAAGAGAAAGTGTGAAACTTTGTGGCCTATTTTCAAAATTGCTCATCAGAAGAGCCGCTATATTTTCGATCTTTATCATAGAAGAAATGAAATTTCTAAAGAGTTGTATGAGTTCTGCTTGGATCAAGGCTATGCTGACAGAAACCTTATTGCTAAGTGGAAGAAGGTAGAGTACATTACAACATTCATACGCTTCTCTCCATCTCGTCCAATAAACTGTTATTTTGGGTATTTGTTTATTTGGGCTGTTATAAGTTTTCTGGAAATTTGCTATCCCGACTCGCAAGCTTTGCTTGGAGTCACCCTTTCTTGATTGCTGCCAGTATAATTGTTCTTGCCAATACGGGTGAAATAAGTGTTGTCTATCTATTTTCAACGTGTTATCCACATAAGACTACATTCGCTTTAATACGACCTGGGTTAAACGTTTTATATTCGTCATTAACTTTATATTCTCTCGTGTCAACCTTACTTATCAAGGCAGATGACCCCTTCGATAAAAGAACAAAAAAAGGAAGCTAGAACTTAGCTTTGGTTAAAGAGTGTAAATGATTAGGAACTTTCTTCCTTCTGTTCCTTATATACCTATTTCTATAATGCTTCAGCTGATACTAAGTTGCGTCTTACGCTGGATTTTCATTGAAATGATTGCTGAAGGTTTTCATTTTTCCAATTATACTGCAGCCTGGATATGAGCGTCTTTGTTGCCTCCGCTGCATTCAACCACGAGATCATAATTTTGGAACTACTTGTGTATGTCGAGTCCCCAAGCATCTGAGAGAGGAGAAGGCCGTCGAATGTGTTCACTGTGGATGCAAAGGCTGTGCCAGCGGGGATTGATGTGCCTAGCTCCACGTTGTAACTGGTTGAGTAACTGAACATTCAACTGCTATCCTGGATAATATCAAGTTAGCTCTAATTTGTAAGCTAGTAGTGTTACTTGTTGAATTTATCTACAAGTGAAATTGCTTTTGTTTCTAAGGTGTCTTACAAATTTCATTCACAAAGCTATAGAGAGCAGTGCAAATGTTTTTTTTTTTTTTNGATGACGACCTAGTTGCATTTTGAGAAAGTTTTTGCACAAATTTTCAAATAAGCCTTTGTTTTGGTGAGACGTGCCAAAATCTCACCTTATGTAAAAACTCTCTTTATTTTTTGGCCAAAACTCGAACTTTTCTTGTGAAAAATTCGAGTTTTTGTTACTAAAAAAAAAAAAAAAAATTGCCATCGGGCACAAACTCACCATTTTATAGCAATAATTTGCCATTTTCTAACAAAAATTTACTCTTTTTAAGTGTCTCTAATCATTTGTTTTGATGCTTCAAATGAGAATGGGAAAATGAAACAAAAAAAGCTAAACAATAATGTAATACGAATACTCTCAATTTTGTAATACTCCACTAGTTATGTATTCCTACAATTTTTGAATGTCAAGAGAAAAAGTCATATTTCTTCATAATAGCACATTGTAATGTATTTCCAAGAAAAGTGAGGTATACAAACTACAGACTTACGATGTGTGTATTTAAATTGCTTTCTTTAACCATATAAAGTCAACATGGGAGTGGGTATAAACTGCTTTCTTTAACCATATAAACTCAACCTGGGAGTGGGACTCATGTCTTGCAGATTGTATAGCTTCTTTAAAAAAAAAAAAAAAAAAAAATGTACTATGCTATACCGACGAAGACACAGAATACGAGAATGAAAATACAAGTTATTATGCTTGTTATCCTTTGCACATATGCGATATGCATATCATGTCCAAAACCGCACACGTGTTAGACATAGATACACGACCTTCCTGTGAGTGCCCATGCATCACAAAGAACAATCTTCCAATGCTTAACAACAAGAATTGCTGTAACATGCATCAAGCACGTCACTAACAAATCATCCATAGACATTCCTCAAAAAGCAATTAAATCACCCATAAAAGACTTCAGAAAATATTTGTCCATAAAACAAAAGTTCAACTATCCACAAAGCGCAAAAGCGCAAGTTCATCTATCCAAAAAACTGACTAGTTGTCAGTGTTAGTTAGCAAAGCACGATGCTAGTGACTAGTGAGCGACTAACTACACCACATAATTGTGGTTCTGAGGTTGGGGTTGGGGATTAGGGGAGGGGGAGGGGGAGGGGGAGGGAGGCTTGAGTGAGAAGTTCATCGGCCTTTACAAAGCCTATACAAAAGAGCATTTCGCCAAAAAAGATGCACCCAAAAAGTCGTGGTTTGATTAGCATTTGCTAGGTAGCTGCATTTGCAAGAGCCAGGATCTCCTTCTTACTCTTCGCACGAAAATGTGATGTTGCATCAGGATGAAGTTTGTCCAAGTCCTCTATAATGCCAAGGTAGCCATAAAGAGTAATTTCTGCTTTATCTACTGGCAATTGAGGAGCATCTTTGCTCTTACTGGATTCAGCAATAGCTTGTTGCAGCTCCTTTCTTCCGTGTTTCTTCTCAGCAAAAAGATTATGAAGCCGCTCTGCTTCTTGTAGGCCGGAGATAGTGCCAGTGAACTTCACCACCAAAGTTTTCGGATTCCCAGCTCTTCCATGAGACACCTTGGTCTTTCCCCCATCGAAACCTTTATCTGCAATAAATTACAAGGAAACAAAACGCGCAAGGAAAACAAGAGAAGGATCAAGCAACACAGTACATCAACTGGGAGAACAGTAGATATCAGGTTCAACAAGCACAGGAAAACTAAAACCCAAGGAGATGAGAGGGAAAGAAGACACGTGAAAAAAACGGGAAAAGTAAAAGGCATAAGATAAGAGGAGAAATGAATGATTACCGACCTTTCAAAATAATCTGAAGGTGCTCAATGGAGAGCTTAGCCTCGTCACTGAGATTGTAATTTCCAACATAATTGTGGACAATAACAACAGGAGGCCATACGATTATATCCTCTTTCAAAGCCCAGGCCTCAGCATCAGGCAGAGATTGACAAATCCACCGGCCATTTGGGGCCACTGCTGAGCTATTCCATCCCATCAAGACGCATAAAGCTCTATGGAACCCCAGGTGTGGTGCTCTTAAACCAACCTTGGGTGAAGTGAAGGCGTGCATTGCAACGTCTTTTGTCTCCAAAAATTGTTTGGAGCTGTTAAACAACAGGCAGTTAAAACTATCAATTGACTTGAGAAACAGAATAACTGAGAAAAATAGGCATTGGACATTGTAAAACGGCCATCATGTCACTTCAAAATTTGACGCCCAACCCTCCCTCTCTCCCTTCTGGCACGGCTACAAAGAGTAGGGTATCTATTGGATAATCAACCAGATATAGCAGTAAAAGAGGATTCGAGGAAATGATTTAAGCATGTAAAAACACATTTTTTAAGAAAGAGATGTGACTTTGTAATCCCAGCTGTAGAAGGAACTCTTAAGATTACAAGATGAAATGAAGATTTCCACATTAGCATATTATCATACAAAAGATTTCCACATTAGCAATGTCTAGGGAGGTCAAAATGTACATAGCCTTACAGCTACCAAACAGAGGATATCCTCGACCTCCTCAGACACAAAAGTGAGAGGACAGGAACTGCATGCACATAAGATCGGGTAACTCGTCCAGCCTAGGCTAGTCGCTCTTTTGACCTCCATCTTTTCTGTACCCTTTTTCTGTTCTCAGGGGACAAAAGTGGACGAATAATTACAGCGATTAACCTTTTCCTATCATATACATAGCCCCACTTCCTTCTGTAGTTACGTCTAAAGGGAGACTTTATTGCTTCCTAATCCAAACATAATGGTATCTAAGCTAACCATTGGTATCAACCACCAAAAGCTACCCCTGTTATTTCACATTAACAAAACATCGAAAACAAGAAGTACCAAGATGGCATCTATAGACTCTTCAATCATTTACTTCATTCTGTCTATACCCAATTGATCACTTGTAAGTTCTAACAACAACCATAGTTCACTCAGATAATCCTAGGTCAAAGGAATCTCAAAACACCTGCCAAAATATATGTCAAATAAACAGGAGTTAGTCGATGATGAATAATCCCTTTGGTCTCAGTCCTTACAGTAACCGTCACCTTCAAGGATTGCTAACTAGTAATAATAACAAACCCAACAAAAACAAAATAAATGACAAGGCCAAATGCAGGCAGGCAAAGTTACAAGTATAGTTGCAAAAGAATAGCTCCAGAACAAAAATTCAATTACAAAGACGGACCTGGAACATATGATGCACCTTAAACAACCAGGTTTTCCTTGCTCCATGAACCGTTTAAGTTGTTCTGAGTTCGCATTCAAGTGTAGTATGGATTTGAAAAAGAAGTCATCTACCTCCCTCTTAAACTCTTCCGAGTCTTCAGGCAGATCCTTATCTGCAGGTTTCACCTTGAGTTGTAAGTGATCTGGATTAGCTTCTCGTGAATGACACATTTCTTTCGTACTCCCAGAGTTTGTCGTGGACGACTTCTGTTGCTTCTCAATGTTAGTATCCGGATGTAAAACTTGCAGATTTTGCATAGCAGGTTCGAATGTAACAATTCGAGGAACGGTCTTAAACTTCTTTTTCAAGCAGGTACCTTTAGTGTTGCCATAAGATTGTGAAGCATATGTGGTATTGATAACATGAGCAGCAGACTTCACAAATTGCTTGGCAGTTTTCCTCCATGATTTTAAGGGTTGGGGCATGGATGAACAATTATAACTATGAGGATGCTTCAGCCGTTTTTTTATATCACGGCTGCGAGATTCAGGGGGGTTGCTTAGACGGCTACGGAGAGCATCAGACAATCCACTAAATTCCAGTCTAGGTTCACTTTCAGGCACTCCTACATTTTCTCTTGTCTGAAATTGCCCATGACGATTGAAACTCCTGACTGGAAGAACAAATTCTTCCTCAGTTTCTGCAGTAAGCTGCTCATTGTCGTAGCCCATCACACCCTTAGAATTTCTATGTTTTGACCTACTCAGTTTCCCAACACAGCCGTGCTTTCTTTTCAGAACCCTCTCAGGTTGGTCGTGAAAAGCAAAACCTTCGGACTCCCTTCTCTGCTGCGCTGTCTCATGCAACATGAGAACTTCTTCCTCTGTTTCTGAAACATACAAGTTATGGTTGTCATAACTCATAAGATGGTTCGTTTCATAATCATAATCACCATCAGGATGCAGGCTCTCATGACTTTGAATTGCCTTAGCTCCATATTCAAGATAAGTATCTCTAGGATTAGAATCCATTACCCTATCATAATCAAGAGAATTCATAGGCCTGCTTACAACATAGTTATCCAGAGCAGGCTCCTCCTGCATAGCATAAGCAAAGCTATGCCGTCTATCCTCTACTAGGATATGTTTGTGAGAGTTGCCAATATTTCCGAGTCCATGTATGGTATGAACCGTATGATCCAATGCATTATTCCCAGATATATCTACTTGGTCATTGTAGTTTTGCATCTCCCGAGTTTGGTGGTAATCGTCTTCTGATAATGCATTTGCACATACTTTTCTAAACTTCCGGCTCTCTGGATGGATGCGATAGCATGGCCTGCCAACAATAGGACTGTGTGCAGTGGCTCTTGGAAGTATAACAGTGTCACTTGACATAGGGTGAATGTTTGCACCAACACAAGAGTATGGCATATGATGGTAACCTTCGCATCTTGCTGGTTGAGTGTCACCTATCTTTCCAAACCCATCAATTGGGCGATTGAGGGCTTCATGTCGCAAACTTTGCGAGTTTTCCATCAGATTCCCCTGAAACGGAGTGCGTGGACCACTAGATGCTGACCGTGGTGTCAAACTACGAGAGCAATCATCAAAGTGGAACCCCTGACAACGTCCCTCTTCACAATGCTTCCTTGCCATTTCCCCATCCATAAGTTGTGGGCTATTACTAGGGCCGAACTTAATAGAGCTTCCTTCATAGACTTTCCTCGACATTTCCCTAGCCAAATGTGATGGTAATGGGTATTCCACAACCTGAAAACGCTCACCATCTTTGATTGGAAGACCAGTCACAATCCTAGATGGCCCATGTTGTTCAGCAGTACCAACACTTCGTACATATGCGGGTATGCTCCTCATCGTCTCACTTTCAGTGGGTACATTCCTCATCCTCTCACTCTCAGTGGGTACGTTCTTCATCCTCTCATTTTCAGTGGGTACTGATTTCTCCACTAAACCATGATAATTCTTACCATGACTAACATATCCACAACCCTCATAATCTTGTCGTAAACCATCAACCTTTGCGTTGCTTGTTTCAGGCAAAAATTTCATCCACTGGAACTTTGTGGAAGCAGTGTCCGTATCCATAATTGACAAACTATCACCATCATAATCCGGTAGCATTCGCAATTTTGCTAATTGACGATCCTTAGCCTCATCATTTCCTCTCACAACAAGCAAGCGATTCTCTCTTTCTTCAGCATCAGTATGCTGAGAACGAGGCCATTCTCTCTCTTCAATTAATTCCTCGTTCAAACCGAAAACACTCCTTCCATCACTTTGCACAATTTCTCCTCTCTCCGTCATCGTTTAGCAACAAAAGAACCAGATTATCAAGCTAAGTAAGTTCTTCCGTAGAACTTAACAGCCCTAAACAAAAACAGTCAAGAAACCGCACAAATTCGGACAGAATTTCGCGAAATACCGAAAAACAGAGAGGGTTTTGCAGTGCGAAGAAAAAACAGCAAGAATTGACTTTAAAAAACTTACCAAAACGAAAACCTAAAACCCTAGAAAAAGAAACAAAAACGAACACGAAAATGCGGAAATTTTGAAGCGATAGAAAAGCGAGATTATCATGCAAAGCAGAAGACAAACCCTAAGCGCGCTTGCAATCGGCCGAGTTGAGACAGATGAAAAAGTTCGAAGAGAGAGAAAACAAGAGAGACAATTCATCCAAGAATCGACGACGAATGTAGACCCAAGTTAGCATCGGAAGAGAGAGAATCCATTGTTGAAGTTCTTGTCGAATTCTCAAGAATCATCAATGGCTATAAAGAGAGAGAGAGAGAAAGGAGTTTGTAATTTTCGTTGAGATATTTTGTAGGTCAAGGGTTGTGTGAGTTTTTGGCGAGTTTGAAAAGAGTACTTTTATGCGAGGAGGGAAGTGTTTCTCTACAGCGATATATAGAGCGCTGTGTTGACGCCACGTGTGATCGTGAGTGGGTCTGAGGCCCGCTTCATTTTAAAACCGAATGGACTTTTTAGTTAAGGGTGACTCTTACGGATTAGAGAGGCGACTTTTACTTTAAATGATACTCGGAATTTAGACTAGTTTCCACTCCTAAGCGAATTCTCAATCAAATTATGGTCAAGTTTAACTGCATGGAAAGTTATCGATTGAACGGAGCTATTCAAGGAAATACTCAAAAATGTTTATTTGTGTTTTCATATAGTTTAATTAAAGGAAAAATATGAAGTTTCTAAGTGTATCCTGCTATGTATTACTCCTATTATGTCAATCTTATGACCACATGGAGATGGTAGAGCTTGTTGAGAACTTCATGATTGGTTTATTTTGATTTCAAATCCTCCTATTATAACTTGTTTTCAAGCAAGGGATTTGATTACAATATTTCATTACTATGATTGTTTTGTTTTCTAAAATCATAACATACAAATATATGCATTGTCCATTAATTGGAAAGGCTACACATACACCGTGTGTACATCCATAAATATGATTTTTGGTGCAATTGCAACATAAACGTATCACAATTTTGTTAGTCATGACTCGAAAATAGGCCTTGAGCACATACATAATTTTTAACATGTAGCTTAATCTATGAATCAAAATACTACTCCTTCTGTTCTCAAATGAAAGTGGCGCTTTGTTTTTCGCAAATCACATACGGATGGAGTATTACTACTCCATATTGGCTCATTGAAAGTTCAGTAGTCTTATATCACTACTGATAAGTGATCATTGACCACCAAACATTAGCGGGCCAACGGCCCGGCCCATATATGTTCTTATGGAGAAGAAAGGCAGGCCCGGCTCGAATCAATGATGTGCATAGTGGATGTCTCCCAACTCTTTGGGTGCAGTAATGGCCACAATACATGATGTTGAGATTCAAGTTAGCTGAATTAGGGTTTGGCCCAAAACAATTAACTATATCCAGAAAAGATTGGAGACTCTTCTCTCCTATGAGAATTTTACCTTATTGACTAGCCAAAGGATGGCTCTTGTTGATAAATACTGTATGAGTAACAAATAACAATGACAGTTATAAACTTGGCTAGGTACTTATCATTTCATTATATTATAATTATAAACAAAACATATAAAAGAATATGGATTTCTCATCCAATGACTTTAATATATATACTGTGTTAGTATTACTTTGTGAATCGAATATGTTATTTTTGATAACCCCACGTTGTAACGATATTATTATTAGCAATTAAAGCATGACTCGAATTATAAGATGCTATAGCATATATGCACAAGATTTCATATACCCTTATGTGGAAAACAAGTAGTCTATTGCTACATTGTTGTTTCTAAATGACTACTCAAGATTAGTGATGATACACATGTGAGAAACTAAGAACTAACCATATTTCCAAAAATAACGTTGTTAAGCAACTTATGACCCATCATTTAAAAGTTTGCTAGCATTGCACTAACTAAAAGGGAAAAAGAAAAAAAAAAAAGTTGTCAAAACTGTAATAAATAATTCAATGTTCCTCTTCATATCAAGGTTAGTTCATAACAAGTACATTAGTGATTTTTAATTTTTTTATTAATTTAATCTACCATTATCTAGTGTCTCTCATGAAGTATTGGTTTAGATAAGATAAAGGATCAATTCAAGTCAATGATAATTAAGCCTAAAAAGTTTTGTTAATGCATAATGAGCTACATGTTGTTCAAAAAGTACTTGATACAGATTATCTTGAATTCCAAGCACAAACTTACAGGTACAAACACCTGTTAGTTGCTAATCTTTTTAGCATCACTACTCATTAATTTTTTCTTTTTGAATAGATAGTGTTAAGTTATTCCAGCTTTCTTTAGATATTGGATTCTTAAAAGCCAGTATATAGTAGTTCCTACAAAAAGGAAATATCAGAGTGGATATTTGCTGTCACCTCTGAGACAAACCAGATCATTGCTCATCTTTTATGTCATGTATCTTCAAGTACCTTAGTTGTAGTATAATAGAGTAAAAGGTTTCCTTGATGATTACATTATTATACTCCTATACTAAATAACTAAACAAGCCAATCACTCAATCAGAACATATATAGCTTTAAATACTTTGGCAAATTTGTTGCAATATGAAAATCAAAGGTTGGAACTCTGTTTTGTGTGGATGTGGGGTTCTTCTCTTTACAAAGCAGGTCCTCAACTTAAATAAATGAAGAGGTAAATACCGTATCCACACTTTTCTCAACGTGTTAAAGTTCTCTCCTATGAATCGAGACTATTGATAACGTGATAATCTTGATGTTATAACTAATCATAGTATGGACAATGCAATGTATAAAATTCAAGTATAGCCTCTTATGGCATCATCATAAATTTGACATATGAAAAAAAAAAAAAAAAAAAAACAAAAACAGGTGATATCTTTATTTACTAGCCATGAATAAAGTTGTTATATTACTCAAAAACAACATTTAACAGTTTGGATTTACATAGGTGGCCACTATACATATGAAAATTGAAAGTTGTTATCAGCATAAGCTGGAGAGAGTTGAGTAATCATACCTGTAAAAGGCAAGGTAACATCTCTCCTACCCTGTCTTGGCCCTCAAGCCTTTTTCTTTCTTCTTTTTATTTTTATTGTTTTTGTTTTTGTTTTTGTGCCAATAGGGTTTGTATAGTATAGGTGATCCTTTACTGTCGAATCCTCAAGATATCTTCCATTTCAAGCATCCCTCATTCAAGAAAAAGAAAGATTACAATTTACATATCACTCTTTTAGTACTTGCCCACAAAAGATGTTGTAAATAAAATTAGGAAAAATCTGCATGAGATCGGAGGTGCTACTTAGCCATGTCCGCCCGTATCTTTCAGAAAATTAAAAATATTTCACATTAACATTTTAAACCATAAAAAAAAAAAAAAAAGAACCATTTTCTTGAAAAGTTTGGATAAAACCAACACAGGAAAATGTAATATCAGCAGTTAGATGAATATGCCAATGCACCAACTTAAGAAAATGGGCATCTTACCAAAGGAGCTAGGTTCATCCAAAAATATATATCATAACAAATGTTTATAAAGGTCAGATATCCAGAGGGAAGAAACAAAGAAATACTGTTCCTACTTAGCTGCAATATTTTTGTTTAAAAATCATGGAAATGCTTCAATATAGAAGTGTTCTTTAGCAAAAGAAGAAAGCTAGAAAGAAAGATCATTGGGACCATCAGACTAATACCTGTCTCCTAAGAAAGTTGGGTATTTCAGAGGTAGGCAGTTTGGTCATTTTATTGAACTGTATACTTTATCTAGAATTATAGTAGTATATACTATAGTTTTATATCATTTCATGAATTCATTGCCTTAAAAGCCAAACTTGATGAGATTTCATTATAAGCAAACTGTCACAGCTTTTATAAAGAGAAAGAAGTTGTAAGCAAGCAAGCAATAAGGGTGTATAATGGCAATGACAACAAATAAGCAAATATGGGAGCAGCAACAAGCACAAATGATGGTGATGAAGGTAAAGAATTCAGGGGCTATGACCATGAGCTACAATGGGAGCCCTGTTCTTGATGAGAAGGATGAAGAAATGTCGAGGTCGCTCCTTTCTGCCTTTCGAGCCAAGGAAGAAGAGATCGAGAAGAAGAAGATGGAGGTGAGAGAGCGCGTCCAGGCTCAGTTAGGCCGCGTTGAGGAGGAGACCAAACGCCTTGCTGAAATTCGCGAGGTATTTCAAATATCTTTATTATACAACCTTGCATTCAAAGTAATGATTAAGTTTATTGTCTCTGTTTATTTCAACAGAATGCAACTTAATTGAATCAAATTGAACTGAGCCAAACTGAAAACGTTGATATGAACTAAACTGAAAATGTTGATATGAACATAGTCATAATAATAGTACATACTGTAACAACATACTATTAGTTACTAATTGATTCTTATAGTAGGATGTAATTTGTGGGTGTGAAATTTTGGTAGGAACTTGAAACTCTACAAGATCCAATGAGGAAGGAAGTTGCATTTGTGCGAAAAAGGATTGACACTGTCAACAAAGAGTTGAAGCCACTAGGACTAACATGTCAGAAGAAGGTACATACAGCTGAAATGATCCATCTTCCTAACTAGTTTAGCTGCAATAACAGTATGTGCATAATTGATAGGTTGCTATTAGTACATGATATATTCTGTTAATAATCTGAGTTTGAAATCGTAGCGAATTGAGCATTTTGATGTGAACAGGAAAGAGAGTACAAAGAAGCAGTTGAGGCCTTCAATGAGAAGAACAAGGAAAAGTCCCAATTGGTTGCCAAACTAATGGAGGTAAAAATGGAGTTTAATGAAACACTTTTACTTGTTAAACAATGGTAACAGCATAATTTCGATTCGAATTAGTAATTAAATTTTTACTTTGACAGATGGTAACTGAAAGTGAGATGTTGAGGTTCAAGAAATTGGAGGAGCTCAGCAAGCACATTGAATCACTACACTGATTTGTATTTTAATCAAAACTGATAGAACTTGATTAACTGTGTGATATCAGCAAAGCAGGAGAAGAGGGGGTTATATATGGGGTTAACTTTCTTTCTTGTGTGTATTTCATTAATTTGTTTGATTTGATTTGTAATTTCTGTGTTGTGACTCTTGTGAGTTCTTTGATTTTCACAAATTGTAATTGCATTACAATGTAAGTTTATCTGATTTGGTCAGTAATAGATGAGAAAACAAAGCTTAGAGTGGGACAGGAGGTTTGTTACAAGGGTACAGTACTTAACTTTCCACCTTTGTTGTGTTTAAAATAAAAATCATCAATTGTGAATAATATATTGCTTGAAGTTCTTTTGAGATAAGTTATCAGTAGTTTCTTTGGTGTATGACTTGAGTTGTATATATACTATATAGAAAAGGTAAATGTTTTTGTTTTTTATTTTTTTTCTTCATTCTTTTCCTTTTTTCCTAAGGCTTGAGTTTCATTTAATTTGTATTCAGATAGATATATTTAAGACAAACAAGTTTTGAATTTAAGCCAAACCACCATCAACACCCTCCTTGTCATCACACAAAATTTAGATAAGATATTATTGTACATACACTTGACTAATCTATAAGCGATAGTGTTACACTCACGAAACAATAAACGAAGAATATCGACCAAAACATATATTTTGAACTTAAAGTAAAAAGCATGTAAGAAGTTGTGGCAAGAAAGTTCCAACAAGTGAAACCTACTAGAGACACTTACATTTTGGATACCAACTTTTTGAGCCAGCTTGTTGCATTTTCAGCTTGTTTGACTATTTAACAATCTGAAAAAACAATAAAGCTTGTTTGGTAAGCAGCTTGTTAGATAGCTTTTTGGACCCAAACAATCCAATTTGGAAAAGCTAAGGGGGGGTAGCTTTTTGCATTGGCTTGTTGAATTCCTCTTTTCAAAATGACCCTCTTACCCCAATGTT
>BSSO01001184.1:0-25311 GCA_030267885.1 Mesembryanthemum crystallinum
GGAGCACAAGATCGAGAATGGGAAATTCTGCTACGAGTTCAAGTTTAGACCCAGTTTCTAGGGATATAGCCTACTTCTATGGCGTTATGTTTGACAACCAAAAGCAATGGTTCGATATTTATGATCAAGGATGAGATGGACGTTATTGCAGCCGATATTGCTTGTGGGCAAATTAAAGAGTCTGGCCCTTGCAGCTTGTTGGATGATAAAGCCAAAGAATATACCAATTGCGAGTATGGATGGAACAAATCGTCAAAAAATTAAATGCTTTAGGGAATAAAGACTTACGCTTTGTTATGTTCTTGTTATTGTGAATTATTGATTTTGTAAATATTGATGATTTTTGTCATTTCTACGGATTGTTATTGATTTTTGTTTTATTTTATTTTACTAAGTACGTACATTATGCTGATTTTTAAAAATATTTTTTTTAAACTTGGGTTCTTAATTTATCTAGGGGTATATTTGAGATACATGACTGGACATGTTCAGTTCAGTGTTAGTACAGATAGATATTTGGTATCAAGATGGCCAATAAATTTACTTTGAATCGTCAAGTAACTAGTTACAGATTGTTCATGTTGATTTGGGTTATGTGAGAAGATAGGGTTGGGTAAATTGCTGATGTATGATTCAGTTGTGTCAAAACCAAAGGATGCTTGAATCTTGATAGTAGATTAGCATTTTTTCAAGTTTTAGAACATTAATTGTTAGATACTGAATACTTGGGTGATTTCATTGCAGCAAGTGAGCTGATTGAATCTGCATTTCATAGTTAGACGATCTGAGATTCTAGAGTGCATAATGTGGATTTTGTCATGAAAATACGCAGTGTTCACAGAGCGTAGCTCTTCACCATGAATGGCGATTCTATTCTCTCTCTTTTGATGAACTCTGGTCTTTAGATCCATGTACACATGTTTAACAGTAGGGAAACAATTTGCATCTCCAACAAGAAGCTTCACATTATGAACTTTTGGATATTATTGCAGAACATAATCCTTTTTTCTTTTTCAATGCAAGCAGATTAAAGACTTCTAATCCTGTCCATTGAGGCTCTATATTATTGATCAGATGAAACTCCTGACATATGGTTTTCAGCCAAACTGGTTTGGGAAATAAGAATTGCGGACCTCACTGACCTGTTCGCAAGGCTGCATTGGACTTCTTCATAAATTACCAGCCGTTTGTCCGAGGAATATGAGGTCCTAGTATTCATTCGCTCTCTGTTGGATAGATCAAAATCATCTGTCTTAATCTAGTTGTCATCTCTAGTTCCAACAAATTTTAGTACTATATGAATCCTTTCTATTTCCTTGAGACTTCTGTTTCCTAATTAAATAGAGGTCCAGATCTCCTCCTTTCATCTTGTTTTATTGAATCTATAATTTAATATTTGAAAATAAATGGTTAGGTGTCCCATTAGTAGCACTTAAAGATCCACTTTTAGAGTATTCATAACTAACTAAAAAATTGTTAGGTGTTTATATTGATAGTTAAGCAATTCTTAAACTGTATACTTGTATAGTAACGAAATATTGATTATCCAAAGNTGTGAAAGGATGCCAATGTAGCACCCGGGATGAAAAATTGCAGATAAAAGTCCCAGAGGGATCAGCAAGAAACAAAGAATCAACAGGGGCTCAAGGTGATCGAGCAGCCTGTTACAAGCAAAGAAAAAGCAAAGATACATCCTATCACTCATACAGTTTCTAATATCTCACCCAAACTAAAAATTGAATATGGTTTACAGTCTGAGCCACAGATCTGCAACTGCCTCCCTGAAAATCCTATTATTTCTCTCGCGCAGCGAATGTCACAAACTGTTGCCATGAGAGCAGCCCTTCTCAACATCTGTCTGACCAATTGAGTTCCCTGTTTATACTCGTTGGTCTTCTATGAATATCCATCAATTTCAGAATTCCCATCAAAATCTCAGCTGCAAAGAGGCATTTGAAGAATAGATGTCCAACACTTTCCATCTTTGTTACGTTACAGCGTAAAGAAACACCTGTTAATAATAATCACCATGCCTCTAAGATTGAGGTTATCAAATCTGTAGGGAGCTTATTATGGGCTACTACCATCTAACAAATGTTAACATGTCTAGGCATGCTGATACTATTTCACTTCCCCAGTCAACAGACCCACATTTCTTTAGAATTTGTCTCATATATGGAGATTGGAGAACACATTTCAATAACCATGTATCTCCTTGTTTCATTCACACGCACGCACGCACACAAATAGGCTAATTTCCACTCAATTTTCAACCGGTCTGGCTTTAACCACGTTTGAAAAGGAAGCACTAAAGTATCTTTCCACCAAATGAACATGGAAGCAAAGACAAACACGATTCCTCTCACCGTTAAAAGAACCCATTTTCTCACTCTTAAAAGATCCAAGTAATATGATACGTTGACACGGAGTTGATTAAAAAAAAAATATTGACCTATATAGGAGTATATATTAAAACATCCAAATTTTTTATTCAAAAACAATATGTAAAATTTCCCATCATGTATTTTAAAAGTTTAACACTTATGTATTCTTAATACTCTTTATGTTCAAAAACTACGAGCAAATTTTAAATTACTAAAATGAAACTCTATACTTTGTGATTAATATAAGAAAAAGAAAAAGAAAAAGAAAAATTCAATTTTCAGTTTTAAAGGACTCAACTTTTAAAGAAATGATTTTTTTTGAAAATCCTGTTTGATTATTCTATATTTCCTACTTATTTAAATATTGATCACATGTCCTATGATATTCATATATACTTTTATATGTATAGTATTTTAAAAACATAACATATATTTTTCTTATTAGTAATTTGAGTTTAAGGTGTCAAGTAACTATGAACAAATGTATATAAAAAAAATCCCTACTAAAAATAAAATAAAAAAACAAAATTTCAAATTACCTTAAAGGGTATTGAAATCTTATCGTCATAGTCTCCTTTTTTTTTTCTTTTTTGTATATTGATGGGAACTAATTGCTCAAGTAATTTTGTTATGGATGTTTACGATATATTATACGTATCAAGTTTTGACTCTGATATATTTATTTGCTAAAAAGGTATGGCATTTAAGACAACGCAACTTTAACAATTATAAATAAATAAATAAATGAAGCCGTACATGCAAACAAAATTTATGATTGGTAGATAAGAAATAATATTTCTTTTATTATCCAACAATAACGAAATTAACTATAATAAATAACATATGTGTGCTAACTTAACAACTCACGATACAAACTACCATAACGGAAAGCTAAGAATGGAAAGTTGTGGTACTAACCACAAGTTAAAATTTCAATAAAATAAATTAAGCTAAACAACAAGATGAGAAAATTATCCATGTTACGACCTTACTTGAACAGGATCTGTTCTATAGGATCGTACCTCTGTGTCCTTGAGTTCTAAGGGAAATTATCCATGTTTCACGTACTTGATTCTTGATTGAGTAACACTAAACTCTCCTTGTAAGTATCAGTGAAAACTGGAATATCATTGTAACTATTGGCAAGAACAGTGGTTTCTTGAGTCTTAATGTTATAAGACTTGACACCTTCGTGTTCTGCTGCAAACAATAGCTCATCGCTTGTCTTGAGGCACATGAAACTATAAAATAGATGTAAATTTATCGAGTATTGCTTTTTCCATGATTGGGTCACTCCAGGTTCCTCCATGACCCATATGTAACTATGAGTCCCAAATATTTCCATAAGAGCGATCGATTGATCTAAACTCACAGGAAACCGTCGATGCTCTAATGCAATGACATCTTCACAATCAGGTAATTCAATGTAATTGACTGCATCATGTTTGGCATCAAACAACACAAAGTGGGTATACCTACCTTTTGGAGTATGAATAGCATGTTTGAATTCACTCCCTATCCAATATGTTACCCCGTTATGAAAAGCCTTTGGACCCGTATTAGACCATATACATGGTCCATTGGGAATTCTCATGTCCTCCCAAGAGCCTTTACTAAGAGTATAAAGTTCAAAATGTAAGGAAGCATACTGACGTCCAGTATACAACCATGCTATAACCTTATATTCATTCATAATGGGGTTGTACCCAAAAGCAAAGTCGAAATCCCCTGCCATTGATCCGGATTTTGCCATGCGAGGTAGAGGAAGCTCCAACAATTTCCTAATTGATGGGTTCCAAAGAAAAACTCCGCAAACATGAGTGTCCCACCTATATTTTTTCATGCAAACCACTCCATTGATGTAACCCACAACTTGGTGATGTTCCTGCCAAGTAACATCTAAACCAAGCGATGAGATTTGCCTAAAATTTTCATCAAGATGAATAGTGCATTTCTGCTTGGCATTGATCATCTCCGGGGGTTCTAATACCAATAGGCGGGATTTTTCTATGTTGTTTTGCAAGTTAGTCAAATGGGTAGTAACGAAGTACGGATCATCAATAAGAGATCTCCATAGTTTGGAGACACAGCGAAAACGTACAAGTGATTTGGCTGAGAGCTTGGATAGTATGTTGGTGCATAGTTCTGGTGGTAATGTGATTGATGGTAGTTTCATCATCTCCATTTTGGTGGAAAATAAGTTTGCGATTGAGAATGGAAAGTAGAAGAGTATAAAGAGGTGTGATAAGAGGGTTAATTTGTTCTCATTATTTATAACAATAAAATATATATTAGAAGAATGGATTTACATTATGTAGCATTTCTAATATCCTTATACATTGCACATGAGTAGGTTAGCTCTTTCTTCATAAGTTAAATGGTCTTCATATAATTCACTCACGTGTGATGTATGTTGCTCATGTGTATTAATAGTAATTTGAGAAATAATTTTTTTAAAATCGTTACGTGCATTGGATTTTTACTCACGTGAAATGCTATTATAAGGTAAAAAATCAAATTTAGCTGGATAGATACATTTCTTAATAAGTTGTGATCCTGTTGAATAATGTAAGAAAGATATCAACCACTTTTGCTAATGTGTTTTTTTCTAGCTTACAATTTTAGAAGCAAATGAACTAGTAATATTAAGGGAAATGAACCATACCCAATAATGTATATGAAGTAAACTTATTGAAGCAATACGTTTAATTCGTTAATATGGCCTGGATAGATAACAAAGAGTAGCATGCAAACAAAGTACACATGTGGTTGTGTCAACATGAATAGTACGGAGTAACTTATACTGAACAAATATAGGAATATCGTATAAAGAATAATTTCCAATGTAATCCAAATCTTTAACAATTTTTGTTTGTTGTAATAGGATTCGAACATGGAACTTTTTGGTCTGAAGCTCCAATACCATGTGAAGGGTCCATCCCAATAAAAGTTTAATCCGATAGTTGTAGGCCCAATGAATCATATAGTATAAGAATAATAGTTTATTATCTGGCTATGTATGACGAAAGCATCTTCTTTCAACTACGAAGGCTATGTTTGGCACCAACAACTAGATTTTGGTAGTTTTTGATTGCTTGAAACTTGTAACTTGTTCTTTTTTGTCTTAACTACCAAATAAGATTTGAATCAAAAGGTAGAATTCACTTGAAAGTTAAAACTGATTTTTGCAAGCTACCCATAATAACTTTCACTTGACAGCTAGATTTTGAGTAAAAGCTACAACTTGAGGCTTGCAACTTGTTCTATTTTCTCTCAGCTACCATGTAAGATTTGAAGCAACAGTTACAGTTACAGCTCACAACTACAGCTAATTTTGCCAAACATAGCCAAAAAAGGAATGGGATGTTAAAATTTGTGGACAAACCTTGCCCACTCTATGGCATGCTCAAAATGCATCATTTCTATACATCTGATACATCACAAAAAAATAGTACTCCATGAAGTTATATAAGGAAATTTTCTATGGTACCATAAACTATAGCCTAATGCCAGTGGTATCCAACTTTTTTTCAAAATGCCAGTATACCCCTAAACTTTGCATTTAACGTTTTTTATACTCTAAAGCCTGACAAAACTGATTTACCGTTTGATTTTTGAACTTTTTGACTGTGCGGACGATTTTACCCCTATAAAAATTGAAATATATATCACTTGTATAAACTTATAAAGTTTGGTTACCAATGCAACCACAAACCCCACACTCTATCTTTTACTCCATTCTTTCTCCTCCATAATAAATAAGCATTGATGTCAAGCGCGTTCTGTACATGCCTAAGGGGAAGAATTCACAAGGTGATTCATGATCAATGATCACACTACAGACAATCGAGATGGTTTCCATTTTTTTTTACTTTTTTTTTAGTGGTGGGCAAATGGTTAATTGGTCATATAGATCTATGATCATTTGCAAACTTAACTTATATGTGAATTATATGAACTAACGATTTAGGCCATTGACTTGGAGATTCAATGGTCCAGATTGTCAGTTGGGGGGCATATGCGTCTTAACATTCTTTATTTTGGCGCCATAAACTTCCAAGTCATTACATTACGAGTTATAACGCTAGTCTACGCCACCTCCAACTAGTATCCACTCGCTTTCTCTCTCCTCTCCCTCCAATCCCCTCTGATTACTCCCTCCAAACACTAACCTCGTTCCCCAAACCCGCTTCATCATTTATGGCTTCGTTGCTGATTTTGAAATACATACTGTCTGAGGCTGTTGGCTTAACCTCTTCAGAGAGGACGGCAATGTACGATGGATTTTGTTATCTATTGATGAAACAATTTTCTTTACCATCGGAAGAGAAATACATAGTGACGAAAATACCGCATGCCCTGATTTGTTTACTATTATGATATTTAATGCTTATAAGAATGAAGACGTGGTTATTTGACGTATGCAGAAGAATAGGTGTAAGTTCCTCCATTTTCAGCTTCCGTTTACTAGTATAGTACTATGTCTATGTGAGGTGTTATACTGCTTTGTTTAGCACTACTATTTAGTACTCCCTCCGCCCCACTATAACTTGTGCACTTTCTATTTTGGTCCACCCCTCTATGACTTGTGCATTTCTTATTTTGGACATACTTCTCACCAAAATTCTCTCATTTACCCCTCAAATATAGAATAAAACAAAAGATACTTTAATAAACCCACCCACTTGCCTCCCTAAGGGACAAACTAGACTATTCCCCTTATGCCTTAAGGGTGCAAAAGCAATTGCACAAGTTATAGTGGGGCGGAGGGAGTACTAAATTTGCATATGAAGTGCTATCAAAATCAAAACCAAACCATCCATCCAATTATATGAACAAAGATTAATCAATTATGTATATAGAAGCAGATAACTAATAACACAGGCATGGACCTGCTTAAAAACACATTCAAATAAAAGCATTCATCAAATTCCCAAATGTCAATAATAATAGATAGATAGTAAACTAAGGGACAGATAGATACATGCTCACATATACCTAAAGTTCTAGCCAATCTTGTGCTTATAATACTTGATCATTCTTAATGTTCTTCGCAAGAGAGATATTGCAGATTGCCCACACTCCCATTTGACAATCCAAGTTCCGACAGATATCTCCTATATTTTCCATCCACTCATTTGAGTAACAGCAAGCTCTCAACATAAGTATCTAAGAAACATAGAGAGTCTGGATTGTTCTTCGTGAGACACCTAGTCTCGGCACTCCTTACATTACATATCATCAACCCTTTATCCGACCAAGGCACATAAAACAAATCCCCATCCTTTCTAAGATACACAACGCTACCACGAACATATACAAAGCTACCAGGATTCAGTGAAACACTTATCTTGTACTGCCTCACCCAAGACTCTCTGATCCCATACTCTTTCATAACCCATATGCAAAAGAAGGTCTCGAAAGTATCCAATAGTGCAAGGGACTCCCCATAAACCAAAGGAATTCGAAACCTGAGATCGCTCTGGCCTCCACATTCTGGTAATTCCATGTATCTTAACACCTCATTACCCATATCGAATGCGATCAGATGGGTACACTTGTGTGAACAATTACTATCTTCACCCAGCAAATGCACCGCTCCATTCACAAAGAGTTTCGGAAAGCGCCAACACCACAACATATTATCCCGAATGCTACTAATACTAACATTCCTCCATGACCCTGCACTTTGTGCATAAACCTCAAACAAATTAGGGACTCTGTCAAAAACATAAAACCCAGGTTCCTCCTCCTTAAAAGGGTACCCCATTGCAACCACCTTAAAGTCATTTTTCTGAGTATCAAACCCAAAAGATATATCCACAAACAACCTATCATCCTGCTGAGACTTACCCTTTTGAAAATTTGACATTTGAGGCAATGGAACGCTTATGGTTTTTCGAATTGACGGGTTCGACAGCACAATTTCAAGCAACTCATGTTCTCTATAGATCTTTAAGCACAAAACGCCATTGACATAACCCACCAAATCAAACTCTTCATACGAGTTAAACCCTAATCCAATTTTCACAATTCTATCAAAGTTCGTACCTTTTCGAATTGTGGACTTTATCTCCGTGTAAGGTTCTGGGGTTTCAAGGGTCAATAGATGGTCGTTGTTAGGATCATTCTTGTAGAAATTTAGATGCTTTAAAGCGAAATTAGGGTTTTCGATCGAAGAGCGCCATGTTTTGCAAACGCACCTGAATCTGAGCAGAGTCTTCACTGGAAGCCTTGCGAAAATCTCTGCCCACAGCTCTCGTGGCAGGTAGTGCTCTGTTTTTCTCTCTCTTCTCGCCATTGTTGTTGATTCTTGAGAGGATGGCCGGCGGCCGGTGAAAAACAGTGACGATGAGAGGGTTAAAAGAGCGGCACCGAAATAGGGCTATAAATTTACTTTGTGGTTTAAGACTAGGACCATAGAAAATGTTCGTTTTTCATATTTTGGAATTTTTTTTACTTTCCTGTCCTGAAATTGAGTGTAATATTGAGGAATTTATGCCTGGTTATTTAGATAATTTCACTTTGGTAACCCCACATTTTTAAAAAGTGTCTCATTTTGTGTGAGTATCTTGCTCCATTAGCTTGGTTAGTAGGTTATGTTTTTTTCATGTATTTTGTTGATATTAGTTATTGGTTGTTGATTTTTGTTGAACTTTATCGATTTTTATTGATTTTAATGATTTTGATGATTTTATCCATTTTGTTGGTTTTTATTAATTTTTTTTGGTTCGATAGTGGCAAATAGGGACTTTGCTTATAGTTGTTGATTTTTACTGATTTTTGCTGATTTTACTAATTTTTGTTGATTTTTACCGAAATCAATAAAAATAAGTTGAGGGGAACACAAGGCAAAAAACGATGAAATTTATTATAGTTGACTTCAATGATATCTTACTAGTCAAAGCCCAAAGAGTTACTGAAATCGAGAGGGGGAAAAAAAAAAGAAAAAAAAAAGGAAAAACAACTTGTTTTGGTTAAGCATTATTTTTGTTGTTTCAATTCTTTGTTTTTCCTTTTTTGTTTTCTTGATTTCACCAAGTAGTTTGCTGGTATCCATCATACTTAATATTACATCATTTGGGCTAATTGTACAAACAACCAAGTGAAACACATTTAAAATGTTTACTATCAGATAACCAAAATGAAAATTCAAATGTTAGTAACTATTTTAATGTACTAACATATCATGACACCAAGTGGAATCTTTCCTTTCAATTCTGTTTTATTTTTCCCCCTTTTGGGTTTACAAAAATATTATGTTTGGCAAAACTAGTTGTAACTTCACAAACTTAATTAATTGAAAGTAGAAAAAAATAGTAGAAAAATGCTTTGAAATGGTAATAAATTAGCAAGATTAAGCTGCAAATTGTATTTTTCAAAATCTGAATGACCCCCCTCTTGCTCAAAATCTAGCTATTGGTCAAACATATAAGACTTTAAACGAGACGATACACTCGTGAGTGGCTCGCGAACATACTCGATCAAAGTTTGGTAAAAACTTATTCGATAATAAACAAACCGAGCACGAGCACCAATTTGATAAACGAGTCGAGATACAATGTGTTAGGCTTTTTTTTGTCACAAATTTTACGATATTGGATTAGATTCTAATTACTCGTTGTTTTTATTAAATAGAGACAACAATCTAATACCAATACCGAAAAACAACAATGTTTTGTAGATATTAAGGAATGCAATTCCTCTTTACCATAAAAAGCATTGAAATTATTATTAACTTGGTCACGCTGTATGAAAGCTTTAAATTTAAATGAATTTGATACGGATATGAAGATATTTATGATAATTTAGATCGATTATCTAACTCTAGTATTTTTATGTGCTAAATATATAGTGATTATGGCACTTGAGATAACACGATGTTTGATATCTATTCACACACAATATTTTGGTTGGTATTAGAACAAGAGAGGTATTCATCATCCAACAAGGCAACAAGCCAACAACGGACACAAAGCTCGCTAATGCATTTGTGGTACCTTAACAACATACAACACCAGCTGCCATAAATGAAAGCTAAAATTGGAGAATTGTGGTACATAGTAAAAGATGAACTTGAAACAAAAATAAACTAAAAAAAGGGATAAATCGTACAATATAAATTGTTAACCTTTTTAGATAGGAAATTTACGTAAAGATATTTCACGTACTTGGTTCAATAACACCAAGCTCTCTATATAAATATCAGTTAAAACTGGAGTAAGTTTATAACTCTTGGCAAGAATTGTGGTTTTTTGACTTTTGATGTTGTAGGATATTACTCCTTCTCGTTCTCCAACCAACAGTAACTCACCATCTGTTTTGAGATGTAAGAACCTATGGCATAGCTGTAAATTTATGGAGTATTGTTTTGTCCATGACTTGGTCACCCCAAACTCCTCCATGACCCATATATAACTACGAGTTTGAAAAGATTCCATAAGAGCAATCGACTGACCTAAAACCACCGGAAATCTCTGGTGTTCCAATGCATTAACATCTTCACAATCAGGTAATTCGATGTAGTTAAATGCATCACTACTGGCATTAAATGATACAAAATGTGTATGCTTACCTTCTGAAGAACTGGTATTATTGATACCATTCCCTATCCAATATGTTACCCCATTAAGAAAAGCCTTTGGACCATCCTTAGACCAAGAACATGGTCCTTTTTCAATATGAATGTCCCTCCACGAGTCTTCACTAAGGGTATAAAGCTCAGTGAATTGAGGAACATGAATCCCACCCTCGGCATACAAAGTTGTTATTACCTTATAATCATTCCTAATCGGGTCGAACCCAAAACCAAAGTCGACACTCGTTTTCTCTGATCCTATATTTGCAACATAGGGTAAAGGTAGTTCAAACAATTTCCCAATACACGGGTTCATAAGAAAAACTCCACAGACTTGAGTTTCCGCCTTAATTTTCTTCATGCAAACCACACCATTAATATAACCTACAACTTGGTATTGTTCATACCATGTAATGTCTAAGCCAATCCGAGACATTTTCCTAAATGTGTCACCGCGACGAATTGTGCATAATTGTTTGCCATCAAATATGCCTGGAGGTTCTATGACCAACAAACGAGATTTTTCTTGGTTGTTTTGGCACTTAATTAAATGCCTTGACGTGAAATATGGCTCATCTATAATAGATCTCCATAACTTGGAGGCGCAACGAAATCTTACCAGAGATTTCACAGGTAATTTAGATAGTATTTCGACACACATTTCTGTGAAAATTGTGACGGTTGGCTGTTTTGTTCTCCTCATTCTCTTTATTTTAGTGACAAATATATACTTATTTTATTGAGGATGTAAGAAAATAAGCAGAAGAATGGTAAAAGAAATGAGGTATGATATGAGGACCCATTTGGTTTCATAATTTATAATAAAATGATATTCACATAAATGGTAGAATATCATGCTAATATGAAAAGGATATTAGAAAATTAGCCTTGTTAGGATATGGCTAGTGCTTTTGTGAGCATATTTTGAAAATATAGGTAGCACAAGTAAAAAAAAAAAAAATCATCTCTTCACATTTGTACGTATATTGCTCACGTTTATCATCAATAATTTACAGTAACTATTTTGGGTTGTATCACGTGCATGTATTTTACCCACGTGCAATGCTTTTATTAATGGAAAAAAAAAACTATTCTGGACATAATAGATATATTTCTTGATAAATGATGATTCTTATGAAACAAATTGAGGAATATAGTGTCCACTCTGATTTCTTTCCTTCAAGCATACACTTAAAGTAACAAATCAGCCAGATATAATATAAAGGCAAGAGATCATACATATTGATTTAATGGATTTATTTATTTTTATATCGATGAATCTAGTATATCTATAAATTCCGTTGTATATCATGTACACTTTGTAAATTTCAGAAATCAGTCATACCCTATGAGATTTCCCTATTATATTAGTAATAATATCCATTTCTTTTTTGAAAACATATCTCTTTATTTGTCTATTTGTTTTCAAAAAAGAAAAAGATTTTTTGTGGGTCTTTTAAAAACAACCTCTTTATTTGTTACAAGTAAAGATTGTGTACATATGGACCTTCTTAGACCCTGTCATTGGTAGGATTAATAGTTTAATTATGGGTCGTCGTTATTGTATACTCCCTCCGTCCCGTAATTAACTTTCAAAAACACCAATATTTTTGTCCCACAATTAGCTTTCAAAAACCAATATATCTCATAACCTCCCTAAAACACCCCTCTACTAACTTATAAATACAATATAAAAATCAACTTTCTCTCTCCAATCACTTACACATACAATTATTATATTCACTCACACCAATATTTCTCTCACAACATATACTCCTTATTATATTACAACTACAATAAGGGCAATTATGTCAAAATTCACTCTCCTAAAATCTTGTGTCAAGACCATTTCTGAAAGCTAATTAAGGGACAGAGGGAGTATTTTTCTTTATTCAATTAGAAATTATAATAATTGATGAACATTAAACACACAACAGCACCAGTGGTCTAGTGGTAGAATAGTACCCTGCCACGGTACAGACCCGGGTTCGATTCCCGGCTGGTGCATTTTTTAACTGCTTTCATATTTATAGTTCTCTTCATTTTTTTTCTCCTTATTTATCTACCGATGAACACAGCTTTTGGCGCCACAAAACCTCAAGTCCAACTAACTGTCTTTCTCCGCCACAATGCTCCAGTAACCACCGCAATGTCGACCAAAACCCTAACCCTAAAAACCTCCGATCTCTATCATCTCTCTCAAAATTCCCTTTCTCTCTCCACCACTCTCTCTTCAATCCCCTCCGATTTCCCCCTCTCCAAGCTAATCCCCAAAACTCGCTTCATCGTCGATGGCTTCCGAAACGCCGGCGATTTCTCCGTTTCGTACTTCCTGTCTCACTTCCACTCCGATCACTACGGCGGTCTCACTCCCAACTGGTCCCGCGGCATCGTCTTTTGTTCCGAAACCACCGCCCGCCTCATCGTCGATGTTCTCGGTGTCTCGCCGGGACTTGTCGTACGGTTGCCGATGAGTGAGACCGTTGTTATCGACGAATGTGAGGTAACTTTAATTGATGCTAATCATTGCCCTGGTGCTGTTCAGTTTCTGTTTAGAATCCCTGTCGGTGGTGGGAAATTTGAGCGGTTTGTTCACACTGGTGATTTTAGGTATTGTGCTTCTATGAAATTGGAGCCTGTGTTGAGTCAATTTGTTGGTTGTGATGCTGTTTTTCTCGATACTACTTATTGTCACCCGAAATTTGTGTTTCCCTCGCAAGAGGAGTCGATTGATTATGTAGTTAAGGCGGTAGAGAGGATTGGGGCTGAGAAAGGTGATGTAAATAAAAATAAGAGTGTGTTATTTCTTGTTGCAACTTATGTTATTGGAAAAGAGAGGATTTTGATGGAAATTTCACGTCGGTGTGGATGTAAGATACTTGTAGATAGTAGGAAAATGAAGGTTTTGCGGGCTTTAGGTTATGGAAATGAAGGTGTTTTTACAGAAGAGGAATCGGCTACTAATGTTCATGTTGTTGGGTGGAATGTGTTGGGGGAGACTTGGCCATATTTTCGGCCTAATTTTGTGAACATGAAGGAAATTATGGAGAAGAAGGGGTACTCAAAGGTTGTGGGATTTGTTCCTACTGGGTGGACTTATGAAGTGAAGAGGAATAAGTTTGCGGTTAGAACCAAAGATACGTTTGAGATTCATCTTGTGCCTTACAGTGAGCATTCAAATTATGATGAACTGAGAGAGTATGTGAAGTTTTTGAAGCCAAAGCAGGTAATTCCTACAGTGGGTGTTGATAACATGGACAGCAAACATGCTGCTAAAATGCAAAAGCATTTTGCTGGGCTGGTGGATGAAATGGCCAATAAGCAAGACTTTCTAATGGGTTTTTACCGCAAATCCCAGGGAAAGGGTCAGACCAAGTTAGATGATCCCGTGATGGAGCTAGACAAGATTGTGGAACCAACAAAAGATGAGTCAGATATGGCTGATGTGAAATATGATCACCAAGCTGTCTCTCATACTATCTCGTGTCCCTCAGCTTCTTTGCCTGAAACTGGTTCACAACATTTGGTCTTGTTGAGTGACAAAGAGAAAGAGGAGATTTTCCAAGAGCTTCGTGATTGTCTGCCCATCTGGGTTTCGGAAGATCAGTTGCTGGAACTAATCAAAACCTCTGGTAGAAATATTGTTGACGCTGTATCTTATTTTTATGAACACGAAACTGAATTTCATGAGCAGAGTGCAACCTCATTATGTTCATCCCAGTCGAATTCAAAAAGTAATGGCACCCCTGTTTTAAATCCTGGCTCTGATGAGAGCAATATTCCCAAGGTGGTGAAGTCGTCTGATCCAAAATTCAAAATTTCCCCATTAAAGCCTTCAGTTCAGAGCAGTGTCTCTCCTGGGAAAAGGAGGAGAAATCCTGAGAAAACGAAGAATAAGAAGGCCAAAGTTAATGCAAATCCTCAACCTAGTGGCATAAAGCAATCAACAATAACAAAGTTCTTTAGTAAAAATAGCAATGTTTGTCAGGGGAACAATCCTCCCCCTGTGTTAGAAAAGTGCAATTCTGACAAGAGTTTGTCCGCAGTGCATTCTGTAAAACCTTATAAAGAAGAACTTGAGCAATTTATTCAGATCATTAATGTCAGTGAATCAGCAAGAAGTCATGCTGCTGAACTCATTGAAAAGGCCAGAGGTAATATAGACTTGGCACTGGATATGTATTACAAAGATTCTGAAATTCACATTGGTAGTAATGAGAATAGAGTAGATGTTAGCAGCAAATCAGTACTAGTTGAAGGTGCAGAACCTAGTTGCTCCACCCAAGGGAAACCAAGCTCTCATGAACCAGGTAAAAGGTTCTCTAGATTGGAAGAAGATTTGGCTGAGAATGCTGCTGTTAGCTATATATCATTACCCCCAGAAAATTATTCTCCTGTGGAGCATGGTGGGTCTCTATTTTACCTTAAAAATTTCTTTGTACTAATATTATTTCGTTTCCCTGTACCTTTATATACTAAAACATATTGTGGGGATGCATGTGCAGCCTGCTGGAAACATGGCCAGCCTGCTCCATATATACATTTGGCACGGACTTTTGACCTTGTTGCAGGTGAAAAGGGCAAAATAAAAGCTACCTCTATGCTTTGCAATATGTTTAGAAGGTTTTGTGTTATACGTCATTCATCTTTTTCTTTTCTATGTCCAATTTTTGGGGCTGATATCTTAGTTCTTTGTTGTTCTGTCCGGCTTATCTGCTTCTGTTTTCAAAGCCTCCAATCTTTGGAAAGGTTCAGCATTCTTCATGATTTGCTTGCAGTTTGCTGGCTTTGTCCCCTGAGGATGTTCTACCTGCTGTCTATCTCTGCACAAATAAGATTGCTGCTGACCATGAAAATATGGTTGGTGTGTTTTTGTTCTTTTCACTAAAGTTTGTTGTGTTCTCAGTTATACCGCATTATTTGAACTATATATTGCTTTCTTCATATTGAGATGTGTTGTTATATAGATATTTGTTTCATCCTAAGTAGAAGTTTCAAAGGATGGGAGGGATAAGAATTGTTACGATTTTCAAAAAGCAACTGAATGAAATAGCCCTGATAAAAGTAAAACATGATAAAGTAGGTCTTTCTTTTTAAAATGGTAAACAGACAATGGTAAGGAGAAAGTGGAAAGCAAAATTTTCTTTTGGAGGATTAAGATAAAACAAATATTTGAGCTTATTCCATAATATTTAAAGCTTGTTTTTCAATCATACTGCAGGAACTGAACATTGGTGGAAGTTTGGTTGCATCGGCTCTCGAAGAGGCATGTGGGACAAAGAGAGCTAAGATAAGAGAGATGTACAACATTTTTGGTGATCTTGGTAGGTGTTGTTGAATAAGCTGTCTCATAACAACTATTCTTTTTGGATAATAATCATATGCGGCTTTGCACTATACTCTTTTTAGGTGATGTTGCACAAGAATGTCGGCAAACACAGTCACTACTACTTCCTCCTTCACCCCTTTTGATTCGAGATGTTTATGCTGTACTCAAGAAAATTAGGTAAGGTCTGTAAATTTGGTTAGTTTTTATCGTTAACTAAGTAGGATGTCAGAAATGAACTTTGATTAGCAATTTGTTGGCGTCAATATTTTGGTAATATATTTCTTTTCTCCCCTGGGATAAAGATAGGTTCGGAATGCCTTGTTTTAATATTAACTTTTTTGGTCTGTTATGTAAATGGTAAAGTTGAAGCTTTTACAGTTTTACCTCCAATAGATCAAATTATTAGCTGTCTTAGCTTTTAGGTGTGCTGGCCTGTTCATGAAGTTCATGATATATTTGTAATCTATATCAGACTTTTCCAACATTTTCTTCATGCAGATCGCGTATGATTTTTTTTTTAGTCTGCCTAAACAAGTCGTTGCCTGGGCTCTATGTTCCAAATGAGTGCACTTTTATTTTTTTGACAATGTAATTGCACAGCGTACAGACCGGCAGTGGAAGCACAGGTCGGAGGAGAAGCCTAATCGTGGGTCTCATGCGATCATGCAGAGAAAAGGAGATGAAGTTTCTTGTCAGAACTTTGGTGAGTTCTGCCAAATATGTGTCTTTCAAATGAAATTATGTGGCCAATATGTTGTCTCTCCTTGTACTAGGATTAGATAGAGGGCATATTCATGGATCTTGCTGGTGTCTTGGTGTGAAGTCTGTATATGTAAACTTGTTATAGTTACAAGAGATTATCGGTACTCTTCTCCCTCCTTGTATGCTTCCTTTTTGGACCTTCGTTTATTCTTTTTTCCTACATCCTACGCAACATTTAATAGCTTCTTTCCCACTGATTTTAATCGAGGGGACTATGATGTAGTAGTACTATGTGTTGCATGCAATTCATGTTGGGATACTCGTTTCACCATTTGGTGTGGTATACGTGTTCTGAAATATGATTAAGAGGTAGTTAAGCAGAGATGACTTTCTAATAGATTATATTGATGAGGAGGTCGCGAGCAGGCGCCACAATTTGTTCTATGGTGCTGTCTAGTTGAAATCTGATACGACCATTCATGCTTTACTTGTGACTTATTTCAGCACTTAGCGTAGGTTTCCAGTTGAATGCATATGTTTCCAGTTACTGCGAGTGATTAAACAAGGAGACGGTCAATAGAATTTCTTAAAGCATTTTAATGATGTCTAAAAAATACTTGTTTACAGGTAAGGAACTTACGCATTGGAGCTATGATGCGGACTGTTCTTCCGGCATTGGCTCAAGCTGTTGCTCTGAATTCCCTTCCCTCTGTCACTGAAACAGCAGTAAAAAATTCCAAAGAACTGCTTCAGGTCTGATACCTATCTGTTGTTTCTGCTTTCTGAATATAGAGAAGAAGAGTCCTTCATTTTCAAATGTAAACTCTTGCTGTCTAATTAGTGCTGCAATGCTGCTCTCTTCATTTTTATTCCCCTTTTGAGTGGTTATCTTATTTCTTGTAGGGCCTTTCTGCTGCTGTTGTTGAAGCTTATAATGTTCTTCCTGACTTGGTAAGTGTGCTTGTTTCTTCTATTTTACATGTACTTTTGTACTAAATATCCATGTTGGTACAATGCTAGTTTCTTACATGTTTGTGGTGGTGATAAGTGATTTTTATAGACGAAATTTTGTTATAGTATTTCTCTAGCAATCTCCCCTTCATGTTCTGGCTTAACAAGTTAGTTTAATATTTCTTGTTTAGTTTCTGATATGCATCATGCTTCTTTATTATCAAGAAAGTGCTGGTTCCTTCTCTAATGAGCAAAGGCATAGAATTTTCAGCAACAACTTTGACTATGATACCAGGCATTCCTATCAGGCCTATGCTTGCTAAGTAAGTTTGTTTCTGGATAGTTCCCATATTCAAGCTTCTCCCAAGTTACTCTGTTAGAATATCATTGTCTTTAATTTGTTTGTCTTGTGATAGGATAACTAATAGTGTTGCAGAAGCACTGAAGTTGTTCCAAAGTAAAGCTTTCACCTGTGAGTACAAGTAAGTCCCCTTTTCTGAACAGGTTTTCCCTCTAATATCTGTCTACGTAGATTGTTTTCCTGGAAGATTATACTTGAGACTATCTCAAACTGACTTAAAGTTATATGTTCTTGTAGTGCTTAGTGGAAGCGTAAAATTTTGTTGTCATGCCATTGATGGCGTGATTATTATCTTTGAACCTGATGCTGAAAGTTATTGATGGACTGTAGTCCTTGACGTATGATGTATTATGCAAGTGGCTTTGTGGAATAGCATAAACTACAAAGCGTAGAAATGGTCCCGGACGCAACTTCTTAATTATTGCTTAATGTTTCTGTATATGTATAGGTATGATGGTCAACGTGCCCAAATTCACAAACTTGATGATGGATCTGTACGAATCTTTTCAAGAAATGGTGATGAAACAACCTCAAGATTCCCAGATTTGGTGCATATTATTCAGGAATTATCTTCTGCAGTGTCTTTCATAATCGATGCAGAGGTAGCAGTCTTTACAGAAGCTATCCCCCCCACCCCTTGCCAGTCCTCATCTCTTCTGCCTCTCCTTGTGCTCTTTTTTTCCAGAGTTGTCTCTGTTTTGGGGGAATAATATTTATAAGTTTCAGGTGGTTGGAATTGATCGCAAGAATGGATGCAAGTTTTTATCCTTTCAAGAACTTTCTGCACGGGAGAGAGGGAGCAAAGCTTCACTTGTTACACTGGATAGAATTAAGGTAGTAAACATTTTATTTTATTTTTTGTTCTTGATTTCCTGGGAAAGTGGGCATTATTGAGGCATTATCTTAGCAGTGGCTGGTTCTGGACATCCATTTTTTTGAAAATTTCTACGGCTGTCTGATTTGGACTTCCTGGCATCTAACACCATTTTGAGAAATTGGGTGTTCAGAGACCCAATATCATACTTGGTCAAGTTCATGTGTGATTATATTTATTTCATCACTTGGTTTTTCAAATTCTGTTATGATCAAAATATTCAAGTTATTGGAAATTTAAGTAATCATTGATTTCTGTTTGAAAGTGGAACACTCCTTGATTGAGTGTGATAAAGATATTGAATTAATTTTTTGACGAGAAGATTTTCAGTCTGCACAGATTTACTTCATCAATACTTCAATTAATTTAATTTATGGGAAGTCCATGTCGCTCTTGGAATTTGTGGAAATTGTTAGCAAGAATGTTTTTCTTGTTTCCCCAACCCTTTTTCAGAAGAGGGGGGGGGGGGGGGCAAGGAATTGTTTCTTCAGCTTCTTAATGCACTCCCCCACTTTTAGTATAATGCTCTTTGTGACTTGATTTACATCATTGATATGACCATTTAAATACATTCATTTCATTTTTATTTTACATTTTTTTCTTTCATGATGATTTTCTTTATTCTGTAATTCTGGAATTGTAGGTTGACATTTGTGTCCTTGCATTTGATGTTATGTTCATCAATGGAGAGAAGTAAGCATCTGGACTTATCTTCCTAGATTATTGCTGTTTGGAGCAGGTGCAGTTCTTGTGCTTTTTCCTATCCCTTTTTTTTTTCAACTTTGTTGGCAGGGGGTGAGGGGGTGAGGGAGAGGACTGAAATTATTTGCTGATCCTTTCTGATGACCGGAAGATTGGAGATATGATTATTGATTGTTGAAGGCATTAGATTGTCCATGGGTATAAATTGAACTCCATTTAAATTAATTGAGAAGATGTTTGCTGCATCAGGATGTGGTCCATGTAAACTTTTAAACATTGAAGATCAGTTTGGAGCTTGGTTATTGATTATAAACCGAGAAGAGGAACCTTTTTGCTGTAAATCTAGAAGAACAAGCATATTTTTTCACTTTTTAAAACAGATGGAGAAAAGACAGTGAAAGGCTTACAGAATATATTTAAGAGATGTGTGCCTTCATCAGTGTATATTGCTGGGACACTCAGCATGCAACATCAGTATTGGACACAGCTTTCGTTATTTGCTGGAGAGACTATGATTTCTCAAAACATAAACCTTATTCTAAGGTAGGGCCTTTGGACCCCTCCCCTGGTTTCTATTTCCGAGGGCACTGCGAACACATATGTGATCCTTGAAATGGAAATTCAGTTTTATAAGTATATATACTTTCATTCTCGTATTCTACTTCAGGAATTCTTGACCCAGTTCCCACATAAGGAGGTCAATAAACTGAAGTCAGACTCCTAGGTCGACACTGATACTCAAGTCTCATGTCAAAGTTTGAAACAGTTCATGCAATTTCTCTCTTTTTTATTTATATTTTTTGAATTGGAAGATCGAAAATTGTGGAGTCATTGGTTGTCTTTCAAGGATAAGTTAGCACTAATACATCTGGGATGATCAATGTGTAATTCGGTTTTTAGTAGGCATTAGTGAGCTCTTTTATCTTCTTGTTTTTGTGTCGTGTTCGTCTATTGCGTCAATGGTGAGTTGCAATCTGAAGTAAACCTGGAAAACAGCCTCTCTGCTCGTTTGTCTACTTAAGAGTAGGGTTATTAGTGTCAACATCTTGACCTCCCAGAGCCTGCCTGTGGCACTCTGGCCACTAAGTTGGTGTTCTATATCGCCTGTGTCTGTTGAAGAGAGTTGGTCTGTTGATACAAGCTTTTATTGAAGATTGTGGTCCTAATTGTAATTGGCTGGAATTAAAAATATGGATATTCTTTAATGACGACTGTTATCAGATTCTATGTGTTAATTTTTTCCTCTGTTTCCCATTTTGTGTTTTGAAACAAATTGGTGAATTTTCTCGCTGACTTCGGAACTGTTGTTCAGGCTGTTAGCTTACCCTTTACGGAAGAGACGGCAATGTATGTTTTTATTTTATTTTATTTTTTAAATTTATTATTATATATCGAGTTATATTCTTTTTTTTTTTAAAAAAAAAAAGACAGAAATACTGTGTGCTCTGATTTGCTTACTATTAATTTAATGTATACAGGTATGAAGAATCTGTTCAGGAATGAAAAATTTGGTCATTTCGAGTATGCAAAGGAAATAACTGTAAGTACGGTGGTCTCTGATTGAATTATTCACCCAATCAATCGTTCTGTCGTAATTTTTTTGATAAATATTCTCCTGTTTAGATAGAGGCAGACGATGCCCATGCAGACTGTGAAGCCACTCTGACAAAGATAAATTCTTTTCTCGAAGATGCATTTCAATCCTCCTGTGAAGGAATTATGGTTAAATCACTAGATGATGATGCTGGCTATTTTGCTTCAAAACGTGCTGATACATGGCTGAAGGTTTTGATTAAACACCTTTTTGCTATTGATTATCATTCCGAAGGTAAATCAAGCTTGACACAAATTTTCCCTTTCCAGGTGAAGCGTGATTATTTGGAAGGATTGGGGGACTCACTTGACTTAGTTCCTATTGGTGCTTGGCATGGCAATGGGAGAAAGGCTGGATGG
This sequence comes from Mesembryanthemum crystallinum, assembly GCA_030267885.1. Classification (NCBI taxonomy): domain Eukaryota; kingdom Viridiplantae; phylum Streptophyta; class Magnoliopsida; order Caryophyllales; family Aizoaceae; genus Mesembryanthemum; species Mesembryanthemum crystallinum. Next base: position 21,835 of record BSSO01001184.1, read on the forward strand.
TAATTCGTGTTTACATAAAACTCTTGGCAGAATGTCATTCTCTACATTATGAGAGCATTATGTTTCAGGCATATTTTCATGAATGATGTGTATTTATTGCAATGTAATTTGACTGCTGCATGGAGTTATAGATTTTCAAATTTGACCTCATGACATTTTACTTGGATTTAATTTTATGTTTCAGGTATAGTCCATTCCTCATGGCTTGTTATAATCCTGATACAGAGGAATTTGAAAGTGTATGTCGTGTAATGTCTGGGTTTTCTGATTCTTTCTACACAGAGGTAATTATGAGTGGTTTTGCTTTTTAAGATTACACTCTATTGCTGGACCCCTTCTTCCTTCCCCCCTATTCACTATGCAGTGGGTGGTGTTTGTCAAAATGTGAATGAGATTGCTGAACTATATTTTTTCCGGTATTTGAAGTGAAATGTGTGTCTCTACCTCAGCATCGTCCCACATATTGACCATGAACCTTGTAGTATGTAGTACCTTTTTTCATTTACTGTCAAGTCACGAGATTTTGCAGAAATAGAGATGGGTTGTTTAACCTCATGTGCCTTTTTGGAATGCACTTCTTAGTTCTGATATACTCCAACATAGATGTCAATCTTTTAGTATGACCTAAGAATGCTTTTGGCTGGTTTGGACAGATTTGGACACCTAATTTCTTCATGGGTAAACCTTGGTTCAGTGTTTGTGTAGGCAGTTGGCACCATATTGGCCAGTATATTATTAACTTTGGATCATCAAGAAACTATTTGCAATCTATATTGATTTGTATAGTGCATGGATTTGGAGTTGGGATTTCTTTTTTTCTTTTTGCTGGCATATCATTTAGTTGTTTGTGGAATGATGCTTGAAAGTGGAATAGAAAACCTTACGGTGGCATTAGTTGGATGTAATGATTGTTACAATGTCATGAGCATTTTGTGTACACATGCTCATGGCTACTCATAGAATTTTAGTTGTTAGGTTGGAGTGTAACATGTTTACTTCTAGACTGCTCATTGGTTATACTAGAGCAATTGTGAGTACATTGACTCATGTAATAGATTACAACCTTCTCATATCATTCCCCTCCCCCTCTCTCCTCTCCACCTTTACCTCCACTTGCTAAAATAATGCAAATAAACAAGCTTAAGTTTCGGACCATCAGTTGATAAACATTGAATGCTCTGGTGATTTAGATGCAGCAAGTACACTGTTCTATATGCATTCTCTGGCTCAAATAGTTTTGAGTTTACAGAATTATCTTTGGGTACTGTGGATAAGGCAAACATGTGACATGAGCTCTAGTCTTTAGTTTCATATATTAGTTCAACAAAGGGAAAACAATTTGCATTTGGGCAACAAGCTTCACTCTGTTAACTTTTGGTTATAATGTCCAGAACTTAATCTTTTCTTTCTTGTTTAACTAAATACAGATGAAAGACTTCTTCTCTGAGGACAAGATCTTGTCGAAGAAGCCCCCATATTATCGAACGAATGAAAGCCCTGATATGTGGTTTTCAGCCGAACTGGTTTGGGAAATAAGAGGTGCAGACCTCACTGTATCACCTGTTCACAAAGCTGCAGTTGGACTTGTCCATGAATCAAAGGGAATTTCTATGAGGTTCCCGAGATTCATTCGTTCTCTGTCTGACAGAAGACCAGAAGACTGCAGTACCTCTACAGATATTGCTGATATGTTTCATTCCCAGACGCGGAAAATGGACGTGAGTGTTGCCCATTAGATATGATGCATTTTGAATTTGTACATTAGATGTTTCATGTGTAGTTTGTATAGGTTCTAGATGTATCCCTTTTGTTAGTATGAGCTCCAAGCAATTCCTCGTGAAATTTTGCTAGTTTTGTAATATGAGGGCTCATTTCTTCAAACACTGTTTGGAAATTTGTGATTTTGTGCGTAGATGGAATTAGGTTTTTGTTATATTTCCTAGTACCTGTGCTGCAATTTCATACTGGTGAGTTTGGCCATTAAAAAAAAATATGAAAAAAAAAAGAATATAGGATAATATTTCCTGAAATCATTATTGAAAATCTTTTCAAAAATTTGTACACCTGTAATTGAGTTCGTTCTTTCAAGTGAAGGCACCAAACAACCGACACTCTCAAGTAAGTATTAAAGCTGGATGTAATTTGCGTTTTCAACATTTCTTGTCCTTACAAGTCTGAAGGACAGCAACACTTGAATAACAGAACTTTCAATTTTAGATACAAAACCTGAGCACTTCCTTGCAAAACCTTACAGAAAAGTCACCTGGTAACCTATGTTGTCTTCCAAACTATGAAAACTGGAAATATTTTTTATTTTTTATTTTTTTTTTGCTGTAGCAGGAGGTGTCTAATCCCCCCGGGGCCCCGGGGTATCATTCCCCCGTAGGGTGAGGCCAGGTTCAACTCTTTCCCTCACAGGAAGAGCCCGTGGCCACAAGGCGGGAGTCGAACACGAGACCTCCAGGAGGTTACCGCTTGATCACATGCCTTGTGGTTAGAAATATTTAGATCGATTTAATAGTACTGAAATGTACCAATGTGCAGGAAAATTCCTTCCCAGTTTGTATTGCTTTCCACAAACACTTTCAAGAACTACATAGATGGAATACAGTTTACCAAGAAAAAAAAAAAAAAAAAAATATGATTCGCAGTTCCAAGGTAATGTTACCCTTGCAACATAAAATTCACACCACTCTGCCAATGTTGGGTAATACAAACTGGGTTAGCTACTGGATTTGAGATGACGTTGAGACCGGCTGACCCGTTGAAATTTCAGCTCTAATAACAGACACCATCCTTGATGAAGTGTATCCATGATTGCAGGTTGTACCATCTTGTAAGTTGTGACAGTAAAAAAATACCAATAAACAGCAAAATATTCTTCGACTACAAGAGATGCATTAGGCTCAGGGAAAGCTTCACAATAACATCCGACCTTAATGTTTACTCCACTTTTTTCCTTCTCTTGGCACGATTTTCTGTCTGTTGTCCAGTGTGTTGAGCATCGGAAGGATTTTTTTCTTTCTGCAGTTTTTTCCTTCTCCTGGCCCGATTTTCTGTCTGTTGTCCAGTGTTTTGAATGTTGGAAAGATTTTTTCCTTTCTGCAGTTTTTCCCTTCTCTTGGCGCGATTTTCTGTTTGATGACCAGTGTTTTGAACGTCGGAAGGATTTTTTTCTTTCTGCAGTTGGGTTGAAAAGTCACTGTGATAAATCAAATCATGTACTAATTATGAATCTGTCAGTTTAAGAAGATTTAGGGTATGCTTACCTTTCTTTTTAGCCTGTTTTTTTGTCGTTGCCGCCCTTTACTTGTCTTTGGCGTGCTCTGCAAAATGGTGTGTGATAGTTAAGTAAATTATCATAAACATGCCACTACTATCTATTAGTGTAAAGTTCATGGAATTACTCAGCCAAATCTATCCCTGGGAAAGCACCTTCTGGGGGGAGCTTCTTGTTGGCTGCAGCCAATACTGCCC
>BSSO01001185.1:0-25305 GCA_030267885.1 Mesembryanthemum crystallinum
ACAAAATCTTCCAGATTTGTGGTGATAGACAATGGTGGTGGAGTGGTGCTAGCAAGCAAGTTATGGTTATGGGGGATGAGCAACCAAAGCAGCAGCTTGGGAAGAGAGAAAGACTTCAACAGGAAAAGGTTAGTGGATGGGAATTGACGAGAGAGGTTTTAGACTTTTAATTTTTAACCAAGGGTACTGTTGTAATTTAAAATATGCTCATCAAGTCACCACATTTATATTTGTGCGGGATTTATTATCCTATTCCTTCTTAATTACTAGTGTATAGTTTGTTAATTTACACTCAGTGTATTTGTATACTTCTCCACTATCATACTCCAGGAGTACCTTTTTTCTACGACATATATTTCTGGGTCAATATCGTTGTTGGACCACAAACTTTGATGCAAGGCAAAGTAATTGGAAATCAAAATTTAAGTATCACTTCAACTAAATCCTCTTTATTTCAGACATTCAAAACAAACTCAACTAGTTTACGTTTAATTCTCTACTACTTTATCTCACAATTACTATTTATTCAGTGGCCATTCAAATCTGTTCAACCCAATTTAATTTAATCCAGTTCAATTTAGTACTTCAGCTATATTCAGTTGATATAAAGTATAAACACACTCTGGGTTCAACTATTTTCAAAACATAAGAACAAAGATACTAAACCCACAACAATCTCATGCAAACAGCAACTTAAATTTTAAGCTTACCCACTTTTCCAAGTCACTACTTGTAATTCCTAAGAATTAAATTTTCATAGAATAGATAAATAAAAACTAAACTGTTTGCTTGAAATCAAGAAGTAGGATGTAAAGTGGTTGGCATCAGGAAGTGCTAGACAACGAATTTTTACCCATTTAATAGGAAGTACAACTTCTTGAAAAGTTCATGCTCCTACGTTTTATGTCGAAAAAGTTTCAAGTATTGTGCCCAAATTCATACAAGTTCAAACACGTCAAAACAACCACGATAGGTTGTATAGAACGGTGAACCATAATTTCTGTAAGAAACAAGAATCATGTCTAAACAACCACTATTCAACAAAATGACTTGTGCAGTTCGTAACTCTGCACATTCTATACTCTCAAGTCTTTGCTCATAAACACAAACAAAATACAAGAGAACAAAACCAAATAAAACCCAGCAGCCTGAACTATGACAACAGACAATTACTCACATACTTGCCACAAATCAAGCAATGAAACGAAAAAGGAAAAAAAAAACTATACTTGAGGATCATATCACAGAACGAACACTGTTAAGAAGTATGAAATCCCTAGAGTAGATCAACTTCGATTTTGTCCCCTTTAGGTCTGACAAATCCCAAGATCATGCAGCAAGAAAAATAAAAGTATATAACTAATACCTCTCAACCTTACCTACGATCACAATATGACACATATTACATTTAGCAAATGCGGTAAAATTCCACCCAACCGTTGGTTAGATGATACCATTGCAGTAAGACCTAAACATGAAGTCACAAGTCATATGCCAAAAAAANAAAGAAACAACAACAACAACAACGTAACTTTGTCTCAACGATGATTTTTGACACTGGACGCCAAAAAACCTTGGGATATACTTCCAAGTTACTATCTTACTTGGAGGAAAAAAGATTTTCTCACCTGCAGTTGTTATCAGAAAGGCGAAAAATAACAATGGAGAAGCTTTGAAGCAAAAGGAATATATGCAGCTAAAGGCTGAAAAAACCAAAGTTTTTCAACAAATTTGGTGATTGAAGGTCTTCCTGCCGGCAGAAAATAAACTTCATCGACTAATGATATCTAAAACTAATCTTTTGTTCATCACTAACGCTTCCAACTAAAAGCACTTGGCACGCAAAAAAAGTTCTAATCACCAAAAAACCATACAACTTCCACCATGTTATCCAATTTTCTTTTCAGCAAGAGCGTCGATTCACCAGTGTAAGATTGAATTGATAGAACCTAAAGTAGCATTCCAAGAAACAAATAGGCACAAAAAAAAAAGGCTGTAACAATCTAATGATCTATAAGAATAACATACAGTTCATCTTTCCCAAATGAATCTAACCAAAGCTCCAAATCAGGACTGGACACTAAGTTGAAACCTTAACTGCCATATAAAGCTACACCACACCACTATATAATCTCATATTCTCTTCACATTCGCATCTAAACACCAATATGCTTCATAGTCCCTAAATAATTTCATTGCAACCTTCATGAGATTTCAATATGCTTCATAGTCCCTAAATAATTTCATTGCAACCTCCATAACATACTTATCTATGAAACAAAAGCAAGATTCAAAACAAAAAACAAAAAAAAAAAGGTGTTTTTTTTTTNCACTAACAATGGTTTTTCTCCATTTCCTAGCATAAACTCCCTACCTGTCATCGAGATGTTCGATAATACTTGGACCCTGAACAGTCATAGCCACAATAACATATTTCCACTACAGAACTATTTCCCTAACAAAAAAGCTACCAGCAGTGAGAAGCTTCTTGAAATCTTCAACTTCAAAAAACTCAATAATAAGAAACAACATTTTCCTCAACCAAATAACAGGTTGCCTGCCCATCCCTTGATTGCACTATCCAGCTTGTTTCTTTCCAAAAATCCCATAAAAAAGAGTCACAACATACCATGAAAAAGTCTCAAAGCTTTTTTGACCTCAGCCCAATGAAACAAGTCAGTACAAGAATTTCCATAGAAACAGTACTGTTCATCCTCTCCAAAAGTCGACATAAGCTAATCTCAATCTTAGTCATCATATTAACACTCAATACCCATGCATCTCCTTTTTAACATTTCTAAACATACCAAAACCAGGGCTTTTACGACTTTTTAGACTTGCAAAAGAAAACAACAGAAGGAAAATCCAAAAGGCTACACATTTTCAATTACCAAAAAGCACTATACTATGTCCATATCGATTTACAAATGCCTCAATATAGCAATCTAATATATCATTATGACTCTCTACACTAGCTATTGTAGATTGAAACAAAAAACATGCTAATGACTATTATCTCTAGGAATATCCATTTGCCTAAAAAACCTACTAAAAAAGACCTTTCTAAGTACAAAATCATCTTAAATGTAAAAACATCCATCAGAAAGGCCTGCATACAACCATATCAAGTACATCAAGAAGCCCACACATGGAATTCTAAGTTAAGCCACAAATTGCCAAACATGGCACCAATACAGTTACCATAAAAAAATCAATACAATGGGAGTACCCAATTGAAGACTTGATTACCTTGAGAAGCTCAAATCACCAATAAACAGGTACATCCCCTATGTTTCATTTCCTCATTAGAGTTTGCATAGAAAGAGTCTAAATAGGTCCATAATATGTAGAACACAAAAGGTCTCTCCTACCAATTCAAAGCTAGCTATAAAATAAAACAAGCAAAGAAACCAGAAGCGGAAAAGAAAACAATAACAAAAGAGCCAGTCTAACTATGAACTTCATATATAACCTATAGTTCGTCCATCACCTTTCAATAGATAACCTATACATCATCCATCCGAAAATTCACATGTCCAAAGCTCCCTACAGGTGAAGAAAATGATAGTTGCAACCATAAAGCAAAAATACTAAATTTCAACAAATTCCAATCGATGCAATGTCGATAATACAGGTCTTCCTGCCTATTAAATAAAACACTGTATTTTTCAAAATAGAGAAGCATTTGTTATAAACACATACTTCGTGTCAAGACTATCATTAACTAACCATGAAGAACGTGATTCAACCTGGCATCTTAGAAATATAACTAAATCAGCAAGGAAACAATAGATCATTGTTCACTACAACCTCATTTAGGAATACCTTTGGCTTTAATTACACTATGAGCTCAATTATCAGAAAGGGAATTGAAATATGATGTTAAGTTGTTTCCTTGGAAAGCAGACTCAACCTTTTCTTCATAATTCGTAAAAACTAACGATCCCAATAAACAGAGTTTTCAACAACCTCATTTAGAAACACCTTTAAATTTACACTGTGAGCTCAACTACCAGAAAGGGACTTCAAGTGTGCCATTAAATTGTTTCCTTGGAAATATTTCATTAACGCTGATTCTCTACTTTACAAAAAATCGCTTATCAAGATCGATACCATCAGCACTATGTCATTTTCAATAAAAGAGCCTCGATATACCAAATTAAGATACCATTTAAGAGTTCTCCTTCCTGAGCTAGCAACAGACCAAACAAGCACATCATAGATCACTCACTGTTGAGTACAACAAACCAAACAACAAGCTCCCAATCACAACAAAAATCACTATCAAGTTCCACGACATTGCACTATGCCAATCCCATTTCCTCTCAAAAAAATCCATCAAAAAACCTCAATCGACTAACCCAACATACATTAAGAAGATGACAAGCACCTTTCATCTTCAACCTAATCAGAAAGAGCCCTCAATATGAACCATGTTTAACACATCTTAATCTACGACACCATTGTGCCGATTTTACCACGTACATCACTTCATTTTCAACTCAAGCAGAAAGAGCCTGTCAATTCCGCTGTACTTCTGACAAAGGGATTCCACGAAAAATCCTACGGGAAAAAAAAAAAAGAAGCAAAAGAAACTAGCTTATCCCACACTAGATCTCGAGGAGATACAAATTCTGGAAGATCCAATTGTTCCTCTCAGCCCACAGACTCCAAACCACAGCAAACAAAGCACTACACCAAAGGATCTTTCCCTCCTTAGGCCCTAAACCTCTGCGCCTACAGCATCGACATCAGAGTCGTTGGAATGATCCGACATTCCCCATTGAAAGCAAACAGGTACCCAAGCAAAACAACAATGCAAAAACAGTTTCCACCAGGAACATAAAACCCGGTGCTATAAATCTTTAAAAAATAACATTCTTTCACCATACGCATAATCAAAATAACCAACAATCACAGGCATAAGAGTTCATAGCCTATGAACTGCCTTGAACACCATCTCAATACCGCTACAAAGTTTTGAAATAAAAGCCTTAATGCAACAAAACCTCCTGATTAAAAAAACTTAAAACGCTTAAAACCATAGTCACCACCATAAGGAGCGAAACCTTGACCAGCAATTTTTGAGACAAATCCAAATTGCCATGTTCCACACATCCCATAATCCTCTTTAAAGTTCAATGAATACAAACACAATAACATATTCGTCTTCTCCACAAATTCCATGCAACACTGTAGCTTATAACCAAAATAAGCTTAGAAAACCAGAAATCCACGTACGTTTCACCTCTAACTAACTCAGAAGGGGAAACAGTTTTTTTTATTCATGTAAGAAAAAGTTGTCTACCTATGCATGGGCTAAATAATTTAATGTGAAGAAGATTTGAAGGTTCAATAACTAGAACGACAACAATTATTTTGCTTAAAGAAAAACGTACTTAACATGACTTAATATGGATCCATGACTTCATTAATGAACCATGAAGAATTAACTCGCAGCATCTTTAAAGAACTAACTAAAAAAACACTGCAATTAAATAGGAGGATTAACAACTATTGGTTGCTGTCTAAAAGAAATATAACTAAACCCTTGGCACTAATGTCCATCTCATTCCTCAAAAATTATTTCAAAAGATCCCAAATATACTATAGAAAATTAGAAATACCTCCAAACCTTTCCTAAACATATGAAGGAACCTATTATCAACTTTTGCTTTTAGCCAAGGAGCTCAACAATATAAAAAAAAGTCTAAATGCGCCACTTGATCGCTTCCTAGAAAATAAGAATTTCCTAAATGCAGATTCTCAGAAAACTCCCAAATTCTTCACTTCTTAAAGCCAAAGGTTCCAATGCAGACCCAACAAGCATACGATTAATTAATGATCAATACAACAGATGTGACAACAAGCCTCCAATCAAAAGAACCTTCTCATTTAGATAAGCTTTGATGATCATCAAATTTCACACAATTGCACATGCCAATCCCCACAAAATAGATCCATCAAAAAATCTCGATTGACTAACCCAACATACATTTAGGAAGACCACAACTACCTTACAAAGTCAAACTACTCCAAAAGAGTCCTCAATATGGACATTGTTCAACTCATCCCAATATCTCACAAATCACACCCCATTGAGTCGAACTTGCTACATTCATCTCGCTTCACTTTCAACTCAATCACAAAGAGCCTCACCATAAAAGGTGCGACAATACTTTTCTAAGCTAGCCATTGGAAACGCAAAAGCCTAATAACTAGAAATCTCTATAAATACCCTTCCTCGCCATTCCCATAACAAATCAAACCACCAAAAAGTTAATAGCCTTTACAAAGCCTTAATCACCAAAAAGGCAAAAACACCATACCATTTTACAATCCGTCTCCTTTCCTCCTTACAGTTCAACTAAAGCCTTAATATAACCAAAGCTCCAAGTTAAAAAGACCTTGTACACTTGACAATCACCACCATCAAGAGCCAACCTTGACATGCGATATTTGAGATAAACTCCAAAACGCCAAGTCAGAATGTCGCCACGTATTCCCTAATCTTCCTAAGAATTTCATGAATATGACCTCAATAACGTATTTGTCTTCCTCACAAGTTATAACTTTCGACCACAGATAATCCCGCATGCTTTTCACCTCTAACAAAATGATAAGGAGAACTTCAGTCATGTAAATAAAAAAAGCTATGTACATATGAATAGGCGCAATACTTTAATATGAAGGAGAACCGAAGGTAAGGACGATGAAGACAACAATTACTTTTCTAAATAAAAAGAGTGTACTTATGGTAATTAGATATCTTTGTCTAGAGCACCTTGTCCTCTTAAGTTTTAACTTCTATTTTTCTTTTATTAACAAGAATTTTACTATAGCCAAAAAAAATAAGAATTTACCAATGACCACTTAATATGGACCCTTGTTCATTAATAAACAGAAAACAACGAAAAGAATTACCTTTAGAAGCACTAAAACAAATAGGACAAATAGGTGGATCAGCAACTCATGCATTGGTTGCTGTCTTTAAGATAACTCTATCTAAAGCACTTTAGTTCATTAAATTATGTTCATCTAATTCCTTAATATACCCTTTCAAATTACGTCCTTCTAATTCCTTAATAGTTTTCAACCCAAGAGACACTACAGAAAATGCCAACCACCCTTCTTAACACACAAGAAGGATATCCTCAAAACAAATTTATCCAACAAAGCACCTCTATCCACTAACCCAACATACATTCAGAAGGCCACGGCTACCAATCATCTTCAACCTAATCAAAAAGAGTGCATTCTGACAGGTTCAATACGTTCATCTCACTCCATCTCCAAACTCAATCAGAAAGAGCCCCCAAAAAAAAAAACAAAAAAACAAAAAAACAAAAAACAAAAGCGCAAAAAAGCTTTTTCTAAGCTACCAAAACGAACCACCATAAATCTGTACAAATACCTTGGCTTTAACTTCTTTCACCTTCCCAAAATCAATCTAACATAAGATAAGTCACAAAAATTTGTAGCCTTTAATAAAAACCTTTAACCAACACAAAAATCATCTCTTCATACAACATCCGTCTCACCTCATTTAGAACTCAAGTAAAAAGAACCTCAAGTATGCCATAAAGAGTGCGATAAACTCTTTCCAATTCAACCTAACCGTTGAAAACATTAAATCTCAACAAATAACCCTTCTACCGCCTATTCCATAATCAATTTAGTCAAAAGTCATTACAACGAAAATTCATGGCATTTTAAAAAAGCCTAAATCACAATAAAAACCACACCATTGCACAATGTCCGTCTCAATTCCTCCTCAACGGTCAATTAAAGCCATAACATAAACCAAAGCTCCCAATTACAAGACTATCTACACTTATAAGACCATCATCAGATTCACCACCATCAAGAGCCAAACCTTGACAAGCGATTTTTTAGATTCCTTACATACGGCGGAGAATGTTCCTACACATCCTATAATCTTCAAAAAAATATTCACGAATATAACCCCAATAACATACTTGTCTTCTCAACCATCAAATCTTTCCACACAAGTGGAAGAATCCTCAAACCAAACTTTTCCAACAAAGAACCTTGATCCACTAACCAAACATACATAAAGAAGGCCACGGCTACCTATCATCTTCAACCTAATCAAAAAGAGCCCAATGTGTCGAATTCACTACGTTCATCTCACTTCATCTCCAAACACAATGGAATGAGGCCCGACAAAACAATAAAAAAAAGTGCAAAAGAACTTTTTCCAATCTAGCCACAAGAGACATAAAATCTGGAAGACTATAAATTACTACAAACAACCAAGCTTTAAGTTCTTTCACCCTTCCCAAAATCAATCTAACAACATCACAGTCAAAAGAATTTGTAGCCTTGAACAAAAACACTCAACCAACACAAAAGCCATCTCTTCGTACTACCTCCATCTCACCTAATTTTCAACTCAAACCATAAGAGCCCCAAGTATGCAAAAAAGAGTGCGACAAACTCTTTCCAACCTAGCTGTTGAAAACATTAAATCTCACAAATAACCCTCTTTCGCATGTCACACAATTTAGTCAAAGTCATCCCATGAAAGTTCATGGCCTTTAAAAAGCCTAAATCACCATAAAAACCATATCATTTCCATGACAAATCCTCTCAAAGAGTCTATTAAAGCCTTAACATAAACCAAAGCTCATAACTACAAGAATTTCTACACTTGAAAAAGACCATCACAACCATCAAAAGCGAAACCTTGACCAGCCATTGTTTTTATCACTTACAAACCACGCAAAATCTTCCTACACATCCTATAATCCTCCAAAAGAATTCTCATGAATACAACCCCAATAATATACTTGTCTTCTCAACCATCAAATCTTTACACACGTGCAAGAATCCTCAAAACAAATGTTTCCATCAAAGAACCTCGATCCACTAACGCAACATACACATAGAAGGCCACGACTATCTTCAACGTAATCAAAAAGAGCCTATTGTGTTGAATTCAATACGTCCATCTCACTTCATATCCAAACTCAAAGGCAAAGAGGCCAACAAAACTATAAAAAAAGTGCGAAAAACTTTTTTTAAACTGGCCACAAGAAGCATACATTCTTTGTGACTTAAATCTATACGAATACCCTGGCTTTAAGTTCTTTCATCCATCCCAAAATCAATCTAACAATATCACAGTCATAAACATTTGTAGCCTTTAATAAAAATCCTCAACCACCACAAAAACAATCTCTTCGTACTACCACCATCTCACCTCATTTTAAACTCAAACAACAAGAACCCCATGTAAAGACAGTATAGTCTAAAGAGTGTGGCAAACTCTTTCCAACCTAGATTAAAAACACAAAATCTCAACAAAGAACCCTTCTTTCACCTATCCCAGAATAAATGTAATCAAAAGTCATCATTACCATGAAAGTTCACGATCTTAATAAAAGCATAAATCACCATAAAAACCATATAATTTCCGTCTCATTTCCTCCTCAACAGTCAATTAAAGCCTTAACATAAACCAAACCTCCCAAATGCAAGACTTTTTACACTTGAAAAGACCTTCACCACCGTCAAGAGCCAAACCTTGACCAGCCATTGTTTATATCACTTACAAACTAAATCCTCGAAAACAATTCTCATAAATACAACCCCAATACCATACTCGTCTTCTCAACCATAGAATATTTCCACACAAATGCAATAATCCTCAAAACAAATGTTTCCATCAAAGAACCTAATCTACTAACCAAACATACATATAGAAGGCCACGGCTACCTATTATCTTCAACCTAATCAAAAAGAGCCCATTCGGTCGAATTCACTACGTCGATCTTTAACTAAAAACCCTCAACCACCACAAAACAATCTCTTCGTACAACCACCATCTCACCTTATTTCGAACTCAAACCAAATCAGCCCCAAATATACCATAAAGAGTGAGGCAAACTTTTTCCAACCTACATATTTAAAACATAAAATCTCAATCTTCGTCCTATCCCATAATAGATGTAATAAAAAGTCATTACCATGAAGGTTCGTGGCCTTTAAAAAATCCTAAATCACCATAAAAACCATACAATTTCCGTCTAAATTTCTCCTCAAAGGTCAATTAAAGCCTTAAGATAAAACAAAGCTCTCAATTACAACACTTTCTACACTTAAAAAAGGCAATCACCACCATCCACAGTCAAACCTTGACTAACCATTGTTTATATCACTTACAAACCACGTAGATGGTTCCTACACATCCTATAATCCTTCAAAAGAATTCTCATGAATACAACCCCAATAACATACTTGTCTTCGCAACCATCAAATCTTTCCACACAAGTGGAAGAATCCTCAAAACAAATGTTTCCATCAAAGAACCACGATCTACTAACCCAACATAAATTCTACAAATACCCAACCCAAATAACATACTTGTCTTCGCAACCATCAAATCTTTCCACACAAGTGGAAGAATACTCAAAACAAATGTTTCCATCAAAGAACCTCGATCGACTAACCCAACATAAAATTCTACATAGACCCTAGCCTTAAGTATTTATCACCATTCTGATAATCAATCTAACAACATTAGAGTCATAAAATTTAAAGTCTTTAATAAAAACCCTCAACCACCACAAAAATCATCTCTTCATCCCACCTCAATTTGAACTCAAACCAAAAGAGCCCCAAGTACACCATAAAGAGTGCATCAAACTCTTTCCAACCAAGATAATAAAGATAATAAAAACATAAAATCTCAACAAAGAACCCTTCTTTCTCCTATCCCAGAATAAATGTAATCAGAAGTCATTACCATGAAAGTTCATAGCCTTTAAAAAAGCCTAAATCACCATAAAAAAAAAAAACCATACCATTACTGTCTCAATTCATCCTCGACAGTCAATTAAAGCCTTAACATAAACCAACGCTCCTGATTACAAGACTTTCTACACTTAAAAAACACCATCACCACCATTAAGAGCCAAACTTGATCAGCCATTGTTTATATCACTTACAAACCACGTAGAATGTTCCGACACATCCTATAATCCTCAAAAAAAAATTCTCATGGATACAACCTCAATAACATACTTGTTTTCTGGACCATAAAATCTTTCCACACAAGTAGAAGAATCCTCAAAACAAATGGTTCCATCAAAAAACCATGATCCACTAACTCAACATACATATCGAAGGCCTTGGCTACCTATCATCTCCAACCTAATCAAAAAGAGCCAATTGTGTCGAATTCACTACGTCGGTCTCACTTCACCTCCAAACTCAATGGAAAATAGGCCCAACAAAAAAATAAAAAAAAGTACGATTTTTTTTCCCCTAAATCTAGCAAAAAGAGAGAAAATCCTAGTGACTATAAATCTCTACGAACACCCTGGCTTTAAGTTCTTTCAACCATCCGAAAATGAATCTAACAATATCACAATCATAAAAATTTGAAGACTTTAATTAAAACCCTCAACCACCAAAAAAACTATCTCTTCCTACTACCACCATCTCAGCTCATTTTGAACTCAAACCAAAAGAGCGCCAAGTATACCATAAAGAGTGTGGCAAACTCTTTCCAACCTACATATTAAAAACATAGAATCTCAACCAAAAAAAAAAAAAATCATTTTTCTCCTATCCCATAATAATATAACAAAAATTCATTACCATGAAAGTTCATAGATTTTTATAAATCCTAAATCACCACAAACACCATACCATTTCCGTCTCAATTCCTCCTCAACGGTCAGTTAAAGCTCTCAATTACAAGACTTTCTACACTTAAGCAACAACATCACCACCATCAAGGCCAAACCTCGACAAGCCATTGTTATATCACTTACAAACCACGCAGAATGTTCCTACACATCCTATAATCCCCAAAAACAATTCTCATGAATACAACCCCAGTTACTTGTCATCGTAGCCATCAAATCTTTCCACACAAGTGGAAGAATCCTTAAAACAAATGTTTCCAACAAAGCACCTCGATCCACTAACCAAGCTTACATATAGAACGCCACGACTACCTAACATTGTCAACCTAATCAAAAAGAGCCCATTGTGTCGAATTCACTACATCGATCTCACTTAATCTCCAAACTCAATGGGAGATAGGCCCAACAAAACAATAAAAAAAAAAGTGCAAAAACCTATTTCTAATCTACCAACAAGAAACATAAAATCCTAAAATCCTGGTGACTATAAATCTCTACGAATACCCTGGCTTTATCTTCTTTCATCCATCCCAAAATCAATCTAACAATATGAAAGCCATAAAAAATATGTAGCCTTAAATAAAACTCACCTTATTTTGAACTTAAACCAAAAATGCTCTATGTATACCATAAAGAGTGATGCAAACTCTTTCCAACCTTAATATTAGAAACAAAAAATCTCAACAAAGAACCCTTCTTTCTCCTAACCCAGAATCAATGTAATCAAAAGTCATTACCATGAAAATTCACGGCCTTTACAAAACCTAAATCACCATAAAACCATACAATTTCCGTCTCAATTCCTCCTCAACAGTCAATTAAAGCCTTAACGTAAACAAAGCTCCCAATTACAAGACTTTCTACACTTAAAAAAGACTTTTACCACCATCAAGGGCCAAACCTTGACCAACCATTGTATATCACTAAAAAAACCACGCAGAATGTTCCTACACATCCTATAATCCTCAAAAAGATTTCTCGTGATTACAACCCCAATAACATACTTGTCTTCTCAACCATCAAATCTTTCCACACAAGTGGAAGAATCCTCAAAACAGATGTTTCCATCAAAGATCCTAGATCTACTAACCCAACAAAAATTTCTACAAATACCCTGCTTTTAGTTCTTTCACCGTTTTCAAAATCAATCTAACAACATCAGTGTCGTAAAAATTTGTAGCCTTTAATCAAAACCCACAACCACCACAAAAATCATCTCTTTATTTCACGTCATTTTGAACTCAAACCAAAATAGCCCCGAGTATGGCAAAAACAGTGCGACAAACTCTTTCCAACCTAAATATTAAAAACATAAACTCTCAACAAGGAACCCTTTTTTTCTCAATAAATGTAACAAAAATTCATTACCATGAAAGTTCAAAGCCTTTTACAAATCCTAAATCACCAAAACAACCATACCATTTCCGTCTCAATTCCTCCTAAACGGTCAATTAAAGCCTTAACATATACCAAAGCTCCCAATTACAAAAAAAATTCTACACTTAAAAAAAACCATCACCACCATCCAGAGCCAAACCTTGACCGGCCATAGTTTATAACAATTACAAACCACACATAACGTTCGTACACATCCTATAATCCTCAAAAATAATTCTCAGCCCTAATAACATATTTGTCTTCTCAACCATCAAATGTTTCCACGCAAGTGGAAGAATCCTCAAAACAAATGTTTCCATCAAAGAACCTCAATCTACTAACCCAACATAAATTTCTACAAATACCCAGCTTTTAGTTCTTTCATCATTCCCAAAATCAATCTAATAACATCAGAGTCGTGAAACTTTGTAGCCTTTAATAAAAACCCATAACCACCACAAAAACCATCTCTTTATCCCACCTCATTTTGAACTCAAACCAAAAGAGCCCCAAGTATAGCATAAAAAGTGTGGCAAACTCTTTCCAACCTATATATAAAAACATAAAATCTCAACAACAAACCCTTTTGTCTCCTCCAAGATTAAATGTAATCAAAATTCATTACCATGAAAGTTCATAGCCTTTTAAAAATCCTAAATCACCATAAACACCAACCACTTCCGTCTCAATTCATCCTAAACGGTCAATTAAAGCCTTAACATAAACCAAAGCTCCCAATTACAAGAATTTTGACACTTAGAAAAGACCATTACCACCATCAAGAGTCAAACCTTGACCAGCCATTGTTTATATCACCAAAAGAACCGTGCAGAATTTCTGACACGTCCCATAATTCTCAAAAAGAATTCTCATGAATTCAACCCCAATTAAATACTTGACTTCTCAACCATTAGATCTTTCCACACAAGTGGAAGAATCCTCAAAATAAATGTTTCCATCAAAGATCCTTGATCTACTAACCAAACAAAAATTTCTTCAAATACCCTGGCTTTTAGTTCTTTCACTGTTCTCAAAATCAATCTAAATACATCAGAGTCATAAAAAATTGTAGCATTTAATCAAAACCCACAACCACCACAAAAATCATCTCTTTATCTCACCCCATTTTGAACTCAAACCAAAAGAGCCCCAAGTATAGCAGAATTGCGGCAAACTCTTTACAACCTAGATACTAAAAGCATAAACTCTAACAAGGAATCATTTTTCCCCTATACCAGAATAAATGTAATCAAAATTCATTACCTTGAATGTTCATAGCCTTTTAAAAATCCTAAATCACCATAAAAACCATACCATTTCCGTCTTAATACCTCCACAGCGGTCAATTAAAGCTTTAACATAAACCAAAGTTCCCAATCACAAGAATTTCTACACTTAAAAATGAAGAGCCAAACCTTAACCAACCATTGTTTATAACAATTAAAAACCACGTAGATAGTTCCTACACATCCTATAATCCATAAAAAGAATTCTCGGGAGTACAACCCCAATAATATACTTGTCTTCTCAACCATCAAATCTTTCCACACAAGTGAAAGAATCCTCAAAACAAATGCTTCCATCAAAGAACCTCATCTACTAACCCAACATAAATTTCTACAAATACCCTGGCTTTTAGTTCTTTCATAATTCCCAAAATCAATCTAACAACATCAGAGTCATATTGTAGCCTATAATAAAAATCTATAACCACCACAAAAATCAACTATTTATCCCACCTCATTTTGAACTCAAACTAAAAGAGCCCCAGTATAGCATAGAGTGCGGCAAACTCTTTCCAACCTAGATATTAAAAACATAAAATCTCAATAAGGAACCCTTCTTTCTCCTATTCTAGAAAAAATGTTAGCAAAATTCATTACCATGAAAGTTCATAGATTTTTATAAATCCTAAATCACCACAAACACCATACCATTTCCGTCTCAATTCATCCTCAACGGTTAATTAAAGCCAACATAAACCAAAGCTCCCAATTACAAGACTTTCTAGACTTATAAAAGACCATCACCACCATCAGAGCCAAACCTTGACCAGCCATTGTTTATTTCACTTACAAACCACGCAGAATGTTCCTACACATCTTTCCACATACTTGTCTTCTCAACCATCATATCTTTCCACGCAAGTGGAATAATCCTCAAACTAAATGTTTCAGTCAAAGGACCTCAATTCGAACCCAACAAACATATAAATGGCCACGGCTACTTATCATCTTCAATCTAATCAAAAAGAGTCCATTGTGTCGAATTCGTTACGTCAATCACACTTCATCTCTAAACTCAGTGGGAAAGTAGCCCAACAAAACAACAAAAAAAGTGCAAAAAACTTGTTCTAATAGTCAAAATAAACAAAATAATACCCTGGCTTTAAGTTCTTTTATCCATACCGAAAATAATCTAACAATATCATAATCATAAAAAATTGTAGCCTTTAGTAAAAACCTTCAACCACCATAAAAACCATCATTTCTTCCTACCACCATCTCACCTCATTTTGAACTCAAATCAAAAGAGCCCCAAGTATACAATAGAGTGCGGCAAACTCTTTCAAACCTATATATTAAAAACATAAAATCCCAACAAAGAGCCCTTTTTCTCCTATCCCAGAATAAATGTAATCAAACGTCATTACCAAGAACCCTAAATCAAAAAAAAAAAAAAATAAAATAAAAAAAATTGCCATTTCCGTCTCAATTCATCCTTAGCGGTCAATTAAAGCCTTCACATAAAACAAAGCTCTCAACTACAAGACTTTCGACACTTTAAATAGACCATCACCTCCATCAAGAGCCTAACGTGACCAGCCTTAGTTTCTATCACGTACAAACCACGCAGAATGTTCCTACACATCCAATAATCATCAACAAAAAATTTCATGAATACAACCCCGATAACATACTTGTCTTCCCGACCATCAAATTTTTGCACACAAGTGGAAGAATCCTCAAAACAAATGTCTCCATCAAAGAACCTCGATCTACTAACCCAGCAAAAATTTCTACAAACACTCTGGCTTTTAGTTCTTTCACCGTTCCCAAAATCAATCTAACAACATCAAGGTCATTAAAATTGGTAGCCTTTACAAAAACCCTCAACCACTACAAAAATCATCTCTTCATCCCACCTCATTTTGAACTCAAAACCAAAAGATCTGCAAGTATACCTAAAGTGTGTGGCAAACTCTTTCCAACCTAGTCATTGAAAACACAAAATCCAAATAACCCTTCTTTCCCCTATCCCATAATCAATGTAATTAAAAGTCATGACCATGAAAGTCCAGTCCTTTTAAAAATCTTAAATCACCATAAAAACCAATCCATTGCACAATGTTCTTCTCAGTTCCTCCTTGATGGACAATTAAAGCCCTAACATAAACCAACGCTCCCTATTACAAGACTTTGTACACTTAAAAAGACCATCAGCACCATCAAAAGACAAACCTTGACAAGCCATTTTTTCTAAAACTTACAAACCAAGCAGAATGTTCCTACACATTCTATAATCCTCAAAATAAATCCTCATGAATATAACCCAACAACATACTTGTCTTCTCAACCACTTCCATGCCAACACCACAATTTTCGACCAAACTAGGAATAGACAACAAGAATTGTTACAACAATAAGAACTAAAACTAAATATGGACCCGTGACTACCATTAAAAAACCATGTATACTGAAATCGCCACATCAGAGAAGAACTAACTTTAGGAGCATTGAAATAAAATAAGAGGTTCAGCAAGTCAACTATTGGACTCCATCTAAGATAAATCCAGCTAGAACCCTTTGGATTTAAAAAACTTTGCCAATCTAATACCTTAGTATTTACATCAATAGTATCCAATTATACTATTCAAATGCCTCTAAATCATAACTTTGCCAATTTCATACCATAGTAATTTCCATCAATAAACTCCAATTATACTATCTAAATGCCTCTAAATCATTCTAAGCCACATCAAAGAACCTAAAAACAAATTTTTTGTAAGCGAAGGCCATAACCAATAAAGACAGGAATCGGCATAACCATTTGCTTGCTTTCATCCTAGAGAAATTCTTATAAACTGATTCTCTAGAGCCTCCAATCCCATTCAGAAGTGTAGGCTTTAAGAAACTTCTATCACCAAGATCAATAATTATTGCACCAAACCCTTAAGAAGGCCATACGTACCATTCATCTTCAACCAAACAAAAAAGAAACCCCAAAAACATTGCTCAACACGTCCTAATCTGAGAACCCATTTATATTGATTTGACTATGTTCATCTCACTTCAATTACAACTCGATCGGAAAGAGCCCCAAACAAGCACAAAAAGGGCAAACTTTTTCCTAGTTGGTCACTAAATCATAAAAGCCTGGTGACTACAATTCTCCACAAATACCCTTCTTTCACTTTTCCTAGAACCAATTTAACCAAAAATCATAATATTAAAAGTTCATAGCCTTTACAAAGCCTAAATCACCACAAAAATCAAGCCATTAATGTCCTTCTCAATTCCACCTAAAAGTTCAATCAAAACCATAATATAACCAAAGCTCCCAATTACAAGACTTTGTGAACTCAAAAAGACAACTTCCAAGCCACCAAGTCCATATATTCCTACCAACCTAGCCATTGAAAACGTAAAAAATATCAACATATAACCCTTATTTCACCTATCCCATAATCAATTTAACCAAAAGTCAGTACCATTAAAGGTTATGGCCTTTGAAAAATCCTAAATCACCATGAAAACTATATCATTGCACAATGTATTCTATAAATTACAATAACTGATAACTAACCCAGTTAAAAGTATTGCTTGAAATGCAGTCAACTAAGTACCATTGCTTGAAATGCATCAAGAACAGAGTGAAAAACAAATAAAACCAAACCATAACACAATAACGCAATCAAAATAAGTAATAACGGCTTAAATTAGACCATCAACAATTTGAAATAACAATAAGAAATTCAGAAACACAATTCCAAACAGCTATAAACCCTAAAGAATAACTCGATTACAACATTAATCCAAAATAAAGCAAGTAATCGATTTACCTAATCTTGATTGCGAACCCGGCCCAGAGACGCTCAATTCACGTTCAATTCACGCTCAATTCACGCACAATTCCTGGGTTAGGGTTTTGTATCGATAAAGCGAAACGGTTCGATTATAGTATGATGTGGTTGAGCCTTGAGCGAAATATATAGGCGCGTATTTAATCTTTAATGGCGGTGTTTTGCAACGGATCTATTTCTTCTCTTCTGTAGTTCGGTCAACGGTCAACCGTGGACTGGGTTTGTAAGTTTAAATGAGCTGGGCTTAGGCCCATAATTGTTTATTTTGGGGGAATCAGGCCCAATAACTTTTAAATAAAAGTTTTTTTTTTTTTTTTTTTTTAATGGGAGTAGACTCGGATTCTCTTTTCAAAAGTATACTCTTCAAATTAAAGATATGTCTCTTTTCAAAATTCTGAATCAAATTAGACTAAACTAAATATGCGGTCCATTTCATCCGATCATATGTGAACCAGAATTATTTTGTATCCCAACCTAATTCTATAAATTATTTTGCTACCTAACCCTATACCAAGAAAAATTAACTGTTTTCCTTTTTCAAAATCCTGAATCAAATTGTAATGGACTTACTGAAATTTATTAAACTGAATGAAACTGTGAAAAGATGTAAACTAAACAAAGTTGAATAAAAATGTAAAGTGGGAGAAGTTAAAGGAGAATATGATATAAATAAAAATGTAAATTGGTGAAGTGATTCTAAGTTCCCTAGTGATTTGGTAAGCTAAGGTCACGGCCTCACAGGTTAGATTACACAATTCTACATTGATGGTGCTACATTGAAGGAGCCAGTGCTTGCATTAGTTGTTCAGTCTGATATGTTCATTGGGAGATACATTGGTCGCCATTTACTAGCACATCCTTATTTATTAGCAAAAAATTTACTCTCTGAATCCAATTAGTTACCATGGTAATCCAAGAAATCATCACTGTTTACGCCAATATTATTATTACATAATGTATACAAACATGAAATGGTAGAAAACATCAAAATCATTTTCATGTCCTCAGCTCAAAATTTTAGCGAAGGAAAAACAAATGCTTATGGTAACAGAAAATGTTGTTCAAGCCATAGAGGGTTTTGCCTGACTGCTACTAGCTTTGTTCTTTCTCCCCCAGATCGGCGTGGTCTCAATAAGCTTATGAGGGAACAATCGACTCTCCCGTTTTGTGAGCTTCTTGAAATTGCTGACTCTGAGCTTCGCTACTTCAGCTTCTTCCTCTGCAGTCAATTCTCTTACCACCACTGTTAGTCTACATTCTGGTACCATCTTTATTCCATGTCTCATTTTGCCATGGTAATTCAGTCTCTTTTTGAAAAACCCCTTACCAACGAAAGCTTCGGCTGAAATAAATCACAGAGACAAAATAGTTATCATAAATAGACATCATGTTAAATTTCACCCATTTATTGATCATACGGAGGAACCGCTTGCAGTTAACATTTGACACTTACCAACAAGAAGTCTTTCTGGATCTAAACCATGATTATGGACAGCGTTTGCACGAGCTGAGTGGATCACCTGCACATACACGTAAATGCTTACAATTGAAGTTATATATCTAGAACAAGGACAAGAATCTAACTTCTCTGCTCTTGGTCTTTTGGTTCCAATTAACAATCTGTAAAAGATGAAGTTAAGGTTTAATAGGTTTAATACCTTAATGCCCTAACGGTCCTTAAACCACATTTCATGTCTAAATTGATTTTTCAAGTTTGATCTAAGCAAGTGCTATTGCATGCCACTATTTCCAAGTTCCACTAACAATATCAAATTATCATGTAAACAACCCAAACCTGATAGACAGTTTTTGATGCCCGCTTCACTGTCACTTGTAGCTGCACCAATGCATCTTCTACACGCATTCCACGGACCAAAGCAGCAACCAAATTTACCTTTTTAGGACTCTAGAAGCAACAAATTCAACAAATTATAACAGATAGCTTGCAGCATAACTTGTGGAAGCAGAATATATTCCTAAAAAACATACAACAAACCTCAGATATGGATTTGGGGGGCGGGGGTTAGAGCAATGCATCCTAAAATCCAAAGTATTTCTACGAGAAATCCCCAGTGGACCATTACCTGCTTTATTCCTTTGAGAATTGCTTGGACTTTGTCAGGCTTTGGTTTTACTGACTGGTTTTCAGTCTGGCTCTCTGTATTCCCAGCATGTGCTGCTGATATTGGGACCAGCGGAGAAGAGATTGGTGTTGCATCAGAGGATGAATCTGAAAGCAGCATCCTTGAAGTGGAAATCCCCTGATAATATGAAAAGACAAACCTAAATATATAGAACTTTACTCCAAACTCATGGACATCCAAACCGTTGTTACTTCATTTTACCTAAAGTACCTATCTCGATTACTCAAAAATCCGACACGAACATACACTTAGGCATTTCAGCATAGAGACAGAACATGCAAAATTGTCACAAAATAGCCGAATCTACATGACAAAGCATTTAACAGCATCAACAAACATAAAACCCTCAAACAATCAACAACTACCTTCTTGCTTACAGAGAATGTTACTCAAGTAGTATAAAGTATAAGCTGCTTAAACCTGTATTCAGATTTTCCAATAGCAAATTCAAGGTGCAACACTTACGGAGGCAATGACCGTTTTTCTGTTAATGAGGGATGCATAGCAGAATCCTCATAAATCAACTCCAAACCCTTGATTTTATGTCATGGAGCAACAGATTACTACTAATTAAATACCAGCATAGGTACAAAGAGGTATTGAAACAAAGACTTGCACAAAGCAACAACCAAATCAATAAACATACTTACCATCTGTTGGAAATATTGATATAAGGGCCTTGGCACATTCTCAAATGGTAACTTCAACGCCCTTGATTCACCTGCAACATCCACAAACCTTCCATCAAAACAAGTGAATTTCATAGATTAACAAGCATAATAAGATGTGATTTAGCAAGCAAGATCTGTCCTTCAAACCGAAGCAACTTGCAATTGCAATAAACAGTTACCATATATATACCCAGATTTTTTCTTTTGTTGCTCAATTACTCTTATAAGATGGGAAGAAAAAAAAATCAGTATCAAAAGATCAATAGGTGATAGAAAAGGGTATCAAAATGCATACCGAAATTAAGAATTGGTTTGTTAGAACCAGTATGAATATTCCGATAAAAATTGACATTTCCACTCAAGTTTTGCTCTGCCCTTTTCCCGAAAGTATTGATTAAGCACCGCAACTGGCTGTGCCACCTCATTTTTGATTACCCAGTTGAAGAAATAATTTCACCAGCACTTCATATATCACAGGGAACAGTAACCCATCTGCAATGAAAATCGGAAAAATATAAAGAACAAGTGCTCGATAATCTAATACTAAGATTTGAGCGTACAAGCTCCACACCCTCGTTCACTTTCGCCCATTAACGGACATGAGACCCTGGCAATAAACAACGGCGGTCTCACTCGTATTAAGACATATAGATTGTACAAGATTCAAACCTAACACTACGGCTGCCAATTGACATCAAACTCTTTTAGCAAATGCATAAATACCACCCAGCCATTTCGTAATATAATTGCAGTAGACCTAAACACGAGGCCACAAGTCTTGCGCAAGTAGGGGGCTGCACAAGACATGTCAGCAATGAATTTGGAAGCATATGCACGAGTAATAAGAGTTGCTAAATACAGTATTCACACAACATAAAGCCAACCAATCATGGAAAACACAGAAACCAATGAGACTAACCATCACACTTGACCATGAGTAGATTACACTATTTCTATCTCAAACTCTCTTCAACAAGGAATTAAGATAGCCCCTCAGTATACTGATCTAATAACCATAAGAAGATCCCATAGCCATATGTTATNTGACTACCATAATACATCCCAAAAATCATTTGACCAAAGCAACCAACGGAAGGAAATAAGAAACTGTATGCCAAAAGAACCTTGGGATATAATGAGTTACAGGTTTTCATATTTCCACATATCTCAACTGAAGGAAGAAATAAATTTCTCACCTGAAGAAAAGGTTGCCCATCAATGGACAGGCAAAAAATAACTATGAGGAGCTTTGAAGCAAAAGGAATATATGCAGCTAGAAGCTCAAAGATACAAATGACAAATTTATTTACCAGAAGTGAAACATTAGTTATTACCACCTAATGAGGTGCTCTTGAAACTTCATAACTAAACAAGAAGAATATGAACAAAAGAAAAGCACCAAATACAAAATAACATTGGAAGAAGCGTGAAATCATTTACAGAATTATAGACCAATGGTCAATTCCACCAAATATAGGACCCAAGTGGCTTTATTCAAGCATGTCTACCTCATTTCCTCCTTAAATTTCCATATAAAGAGCCACAACTTTGAGATGAAATAGTGAGACCTCAACTAAAAGGCCAGAAACAACAATCTCCACAAGCTCCCTATTCATCATCTTCTAAGAATTTTATATATAAGGAACTCCTAGCCAATCAAGCTCATCGTGCTTCATCTCGATTCCTCCTATTATTTCCAACAATCTAAGACATCATACAAAAGCCCTTGACTTTGAAAAATGAATGTTTACTTTTACATCCCAAAATCAGTCTTAAGCAAAGAGAATACTCACACTAGTTAAAGCTTTACTCAACACCAAGAGCTGTTAGTTCCTCATAGGGCCCGTTTGGTTCAACTCATGGGAACGGAAAGGAATGGAATCAAATAACAAGAGGAATGGAATCAAAAAAAAAAAAAAAAAATTGATCAGAATCAGAAGCAAGAGAAAGCAACAGGTCTGTAAATGTTAAAGATAATTGATGGAATCAACATGAAAAAAAAGAAAAAAAAAAAAAAACTAATTCAACTAATGAAAGAGAGATCAGAGTACATAAAAAAGCAAGCTTCTTGTAACTATTATTACTCATAGGTAAGGGTTTCAATTTGTCAGCAAATACGCATCTAAAGAGCAAAATATGCCATTATATTACAGCATGGAAGCGCCCATGGTCTTCAAATGCTAACCAATGCAAACAAAACAGGAAAAAAAAAAAAAAAGATAAGGGATTAGAATCTTGAATAAAAATAATCCATAGTCCATGCTTCCCATCTCTCAAGATCTCCCAATGTTTACTCCTCCTATTAGCAATGCCCAAAACCTAATAACTTCCATCAGACAACACTAAAAATGAACATCTAATCAAAATTTATAATGGCCAATGGGGGAAGTACATAAACTCGAGAGATTAGGGTTTGGTTGAATCACCTAGATTGTTGATACGAGGACCATAGAGGAGCTTGGTGGTGTTGCTGGTGGTTTTCGCGGCTGTGTGCCGTCGCTACTGCTACTGTTCACTCAGAGAAAGAGGAGAGAGAGAGAGTGAGTTAGAGAGAGAGAGAGAGAGAGAGAGAGAGAGCGGCTGGGTTACTCTACACTGAAACGGCACGTAAAAGGCCAACCAGGCCCTTCGTACCAAATATGTGGGCAAGGCCCACATTTCTGTACCTTTTTTTTTTAATAAGCCCACGCGTCTGATGTAGCTGTTTTATAATAAGAGGAAAAATAGTATAAAATAGGTAAGAAATGCTATGAAATGGTAGTAAAATAGTTGTTTTACAATTCAAGTCTCCTAGGGAGCACCTAACCCAAGGCCGTGCGTTAGGAGGTGCCTTTTAACCACGCCCAAGGAGGAATTCCTTCCTCTTTGCAGACACCAAAAAAAAAAAAATAGTTGTTTTGCAAGTTGTAATTGAAAGCTTGCAAAGGTAGTTTCCTAAAAAAAGCTGTAACTGTAGCTGTTTTTAAAAAAATAATGTAGCAAAGTGTTTGGTTGTTGAAAGTAACATAGGAAGCTGTAAGCTAAAAGTTAGCTATTTTTGCCAAACATAGCCGATTCTATATCAGAGTTTGTCTATATTAGATGGGCCCACAATTTTTATAACCTCTATGGGGATATTAAGACTCAGAATGGGATAAATTATTTTTTAGGAATTTTTATTTTTCTCATTTGAAGTATTAATATCCCGATAAAGTATGGGGCCCATCTGATATGAACAAACTATATCTATATCAGATATGGATATAGCATTTACCCTTGCAGTTTGTTCTTTTTTCTCCCATCTACCAAACAAGATTTGAAACAATAGCTAGCTTTCACTTGACAGCTACACCTAATTTTTGGAAGCAACCATATTAGTTTTCACTTGACAATTAGATTTGAATAAAGCTATAGTTTGAAGTTTGCAGTTTGTTCCATTTTCTCTCAACTACCAAGCAATATTTGAAGCAATAGCTCGTAATTACAGCTCATAACTACAAGTAATTTTGCCAAACATAGTCGTGGAGTATAGATTCTACAGAGTATGTACTGTAGTCCCGAGCCAACTTAAGTTGATCTCATATGAACTTATAATGCTAATCTGTAACTAATATTTTCACCTCTTACAAAAGTTGATAATCGTCTCTCTTCAGATGTTAAAAAAAATAATAATAATAATAATAACCACAATCATTGCCAGAAATTGGGATCATCATTCTGGTCTAGAAGCGCCATCATCGGTTGCTCATGCTCCCACAGCATTGGACTCCTTAGCATTTAGCTCGAAATTGTCTTTGTGTGGTTGTCAATCCTGTAAATCATCTGTCCAACTTTGGAGCACAAAATGTTAGTTCTAAGATCATACTTAATATATACGTACTGTAATAGAAAAAAATGTAACAAAGTGCATGAAAATCAATGACTCAATTTATTTATTTATTTTTATAGTACGTATGTTTCTAAGTGCATGCATATTACTCTACACTTTAGTTAAATCATAATCATAATAGTTAGCCTAACCAAAACTTGCCACTTTTCAGTTTCAGTTATTGGTTAAAGACAACGATTTACTTGAATTATGATTTGCTTTTTTCTTTAGAGAGCTTGAAATTATGGATTTCAATGCCTCAGATTTTGTGCAACTTAACAAATCAAACACAAAATCTTTTTCATTTATATGCATTTCATATCTACAAAAACAAACATTTTTCTGTAAATCTAAATTAACTCAGTTCAAGTTATGAGATTCAATGTGTGTGCAAATTAACCGCAAATCATAGATTTTAGTATTTATCTATATAATCGGGATTCACTATCGAGTCTAGAATATAAAACAACGGCCAACCAAAATAACAAGTTATGCAGAGTCAGT
>BSSO01001186.1:0-25295 GCA_030267885.1 Mesembryanthemum crystallinum
AGTATTATTGCTCCTAAAAATTCTTGGTGAGTTTTAGAGAGTTCGTGCCTTGGTGGTACACCCCGAGCCTTGGTGGTTCACCCTTGATTTCAGAGTTCTAGCTTTAAGCCTTGGTGGTTGGGTTGGTTCTTTGGATCAAATCTAAACTTTTTAATTTCAGTCCATTACTTCATAAACAAAAAACACAAAAAACAAAAAAAAAAAAAAATTAATCTTTATATACATCATAGAGAACCTGAGGCACGGAGGTGGAGGAGTAAAGAAGAGAGAGAGGAGGGCATTGGTGTTGTGTTGTGGGCTAATGGTGAGAGACGGAATTGAATTAGTAGGTTCAAGGGTATATTTTTCGGAAATTTCCTATGGTACTCCTGAACTTTGGCCTAATGCCAGTAGTGCTCACGCTTTTCCAATAATGCCAGTGATACCCCTGACCTTAGACTTTAACGTTTTCCATACCCTAATGGTTGACGTAGCTCCTTTCCGTTAGATTTTTTTACTATTTGACAGGTGTGAAATGATGTATTTATTTAAAAAAAAAAACGGAAATTTCCTGTGGTACCCTTGAACTTTGGCCTAATGCCAGTGGTGTCCACGCTTTTCCAATAATGCCAATGGTACCCCTGAACTTTGACTTTAACATTTTCTGTAACCTAATGCTTGACGGAGCTCCTTTCCGTTAGGGTTTTTTACTATTTGACTTAGTTAATGTATGGAGGCACTGTAAAATGACTAATATACCCTTATTTGCCTTAATGACACAACGGAAAAGTATTTGACAGGCCTTTCCCTTATAAATCGATCCACCCACCATTGTCAGACCTCCAAAAAACTTCTTCAAATTTATAAGAGAAGTGTTTGTCAAATACCTAACCGTTGTATAATTAAGGCAAATAAGGGTATATCAGTCATTTTACATTGCCCCCATATATTAACTAAGTCAAATAGTTAAAGAAAAAATCTAACGGAAAAGGAGCTCCGTCAACCATTAGGGTACAGAAAACGTTAAAGTCTAAGTTCAGAGGTACGAAAAATGTTAAAAGTCAAAGTTCAGGGGCACTACTGGCATTATTGGAAAAGCGTGGACACCATTGACATTAGACCAAAGTTCAGAGGTACCATAGGAAATTTCCGTAGAAAAAATAAATAAATAAACAAATAATACCAATGTTGGCATGTTTCTAAGACTTCTCCCATGTGATTCCACTATTTCATTTGTACAAGAAAACAAACATAAACTTAAATAGTTTGTGCGTAGGATTAATGTGCTAAAATGGCTCATAATTTCTACCAAAATTTTCATTGTGGATATCTACATTAGGCCTAATTGTAATTTGGTTACCTGTTCTTTCAGTATTCTCATTTTGGATAACTGAAATTTTAAAAAATGTCTCATATTCAGTCAATTCACTAAAGGCATTAAAAACATCCGTTAATATACTGATATCACCAAGCAAAAAGAAATTTAAAAATTCCCAAAAAGTTGTAGAAATTTTTCTGTAACTACAAATAAACATTTCATAACTTTGGAGATTTTCTTGGTAATTTTTAGAAAAATTTCAAGAATATTTTGCTTAATGATCCGAATGAGACATTTTTTAAAGGCAAATGCTAAATATCGCCCCCGGGGCAATGGTTAAGCAATAATTATTACTGAAACAAAAAAAAAAATGAAATAAAGAAATAAAAATAATAACTATTTTCAATCATCATTTAAAGCTTTTCCCACCTACATTTTTACTCTGCCCCAAATTTACTTTCCCGTGGTTCTCTCACCACGCCCATTTATGAAATCTGCAAGGTGGTCCAGTTTGGGTTGTGGTGGCCGATGGTGGGGGAATTTGGTAGTGATGTACGATAAAAGGCTGGTGGGGAATGATGGGTAGTGGTGATGGTGCGGTGCCGTGGACTGTGGTGGTGAAATATATGGTTCGGATGCCGTGGTGGAGGAATATGATGGGTACAGTGCCATGGTGGTAGCGTAAGGCGGCGCTGGTGTTCCTGGATGGTGGTTAGCAGTGTCGTGGTGGTGGTCTGGATGGTGGTCGGTGCCGCGGTGGTGGGGAATATGGGTAGTCAACTAGTCATGGTTCATGGATATATAATGGTGGGTGTGGGTTTTGATGGTGGGCAGTGGTGAACGATGGGTGATTGAAGAATGAAGATGAAAATGAAAAGGCAGAGGGGGAGTGGGAGAGAGAGAAAAATTGCTTTGCAATTAATACACATCAGTATATTAAATGCAATTCTGAATATTAGTGAAAAAAAAAATTATAAACCTATTTAATTAATTGCTTATCCATCGCCCTGGGGGCGACAATTAGCGGGATCGTTTTTTAAAATTTCAGGTATCCAAAATAAGAATATTGAAAAAACAGATATCCAAATTACAATTAGGCCTAACATCAGGTACCCACCTGAAATTTTTCCTAATTTCTATAGAAAGACTTGAGATATAGACAATTTATTTATTTACATCATTTTGATACTAAAGCTAACCCGTGCATTTATATACAAACCCGATCAAGATCTAAATCAAACCTGACAAATCGCCGGCACTAGCAATTAAGACAAATATGACTCCTGGTTTACATTTTCCACTACAAGGTCGCATCGATGTAGGTTAGGTACCAAAGCAGTATATATTAAAAAATAACTGATAGATAACCATGCCACAATAATAGATCAAAAATTCTTCAATAATCCATCTTTTAACTCCAACCCTCAAAAATACATTGGTGTCGGCAAGTTCAATCCACGACAAATTATCGCAGATCTTGGACATACAATTGAGAAACTAAATTTTCACGTCTCTCTGCTCTTACTCCACTTAATAACCAACGTATAAAAATCATATAATAGTACCTTAAATCATAAACATGCAGGTTCACCAATAATCAAGTCCTACAGAAATATACCGAATTTCCTTGGTCAAGCACCAAGATAATTATACGCGGCAAAAGAAACAAAAATTTACCTTCTAACTCCTATCAAACGAGGTGATCAAGCAAAGATAAAACCTCGAGGCCGACCTATCTGGCTCAGTTGAAATCTCCCAACAAAACCTCAAGGGGCTCAATTC
The DNA here is from genome assembly GCA_030267885.1 of Mesembryanthemum crystallinum. Taxonomy (NCBI): domain Eukaryota; kingdom Viridiplantae; phylum Streptophyta; class Magnoliopsida; order Caryophyllales; family Aizoaceae; genus Mesembryanthemum; species Mesembryanthemum crystallinum. Next base: position 3,080 of record BSSO01001186.1, read on the forward strand.
AAGTAGAAGTCGAGGTGCACTACTAATAGAATACCAAATACATTACAAGCTCGTACCCTCGAAGTTGTCAGCTCTCACTCACCTAAGCCAGCTTTCTTCTTGAGGTGCTCCTTGAATTGATTAATATCTCCTCCCCACCGAGTTACTGTCTGATTCTCGCACACCCATATCTCACGAGCCACCTGGTTTATGAGCCTAAAATCGTGGCTAACAAGAACCATACCTCCATCCCACTCATTTAAAGCCTCAGCCAACGAATCAATTGTCTCAATATCCAAGTGATTGGTAGGCTCATCTAGCAACAACATTTGGGGCAGTCGGTAAGCCAGCCATGCAAAAATAACTCTACTCTTTTGCCCATCAGAAAGGTTCTTCATAGGCATCACCTGCGCTTTGCCAGTTAGCCCAAATCTTCCTATTGCTGCCCTCATTTTCTCTTCTTCAGTTCCAGGGTACTCTCGCATCATATAGTGTAAAGCCGACATATCCAAGTCCAGCTTTTCTGCAAGATGCTGATGGTACTGGGCAATTCTTAAGTGATTGTGACGCCGCACCATACCCTCAGTAGCCATCAACTCCCCTGTCATCAGCTTCAGAAGCGTACTCTTGCCAGCTCCATTAGGACCTACCAGCGCAATCCTAGAATCAAGGTCCACACCAAAATCAAGGTTTCTGTATAGAATGTTCTCCGGTGTATAGCCAAAGGAGACATCAACAAACTGCAGGACAGGAGGGGGAAGCTTTCCCACATCCGTGAAACGGAAGACCAGAACTTGGTCTCTGGCAACCTTCTCTGTTAGTCCTCCCCTTTCCATCTTTGCCAGTGTTTTCTCCTTGCTTTGAGCCTGCCGGGCTAACTTGGCTGAACCATGACCAAATCGGGCAATGTACTCTTTCATATTAGCAATTTGTTCCTGCTCCCATCTATACTGTTTCATCTGATTCTCCTCGAGTTCAGCACGGGTCTGCACATACTGATCATAGTTACCAGAGTAGAATTTCAGGCTCTTGCTTTGCATGTGAATGATGTTTGTGCAAACACCATTCAAGAAATCTTGAGAATGCGACACCACAACCAGAATACGACTGAAATTCTTCAGACTCTCCTCCAGCCAAACGCAAGCTTCAAGGTCTGTTGTCAAACAAAAAACAAGCAAGGGCAGACATGTAGCTAAATAAGTAACTAATCTCTGGAAATCAAAATCAAAGAGATAGGATAACCCCGACCAGAACACCATTAGCATTGTCAAATACAAGTAAATATCATTCCAATAAGCTTCAAACAATCTCTCCTCACCCTACCACATATGCAGATTAAATGTCAACATTATGAACTCAACACAGTGGTGGAAGAGAATTGGCAAAATACTTGGGTTGGTTTTAGCCAAAAAGGAGCAAAGACCAGTCAACTATAATATAAGTCAGTGGTAAAACCACATCTTATATACCTTGGCAGTAAAATCATCAGAGCCAAAAGTCCCAGAATAACAGTAACCACAACTGGGGTTACCAAATTCCCTCGACCCCCTACAATCTAATTCGCCTGTACTGGTTCGCTGTTTGCCGGCATACAAAAGCGCTCTGGTGCACGATATTACTCACAAAGTGACGAACTAGAGAAGAAAGGAAAGAAACAATAGTTCAAAGAAAAATGGGGAAAACTTATCTCTACCATGACAGCGTGAATATACTCTTGTAGAAAGAACTAGGGTTTCAAATCAAAAACCCTAGATTTTTGACATGAAGCCAACTTCATAATTTTTCAGTTCAATACTTTGGAGCTTCTGTTGGGTACTTAAGGGAGAATTGATTGGTGTGAATTGGCCGCTGAAGGTACTCGCTGGCGCCACACCATGATTATCTTCTCAGGCAACATGGCACTCATGAGAGAAAAGGAGATGAGAGAGAGAAGAGAAGAACGAAAAGATGGAAGCATGTGAAAATCAAACTGCTTATATTTTTCTTCTTTTCAGATTGTAGAGTAATACAGAACTCTGCTATTAGAGTATATGAATTACGTCAACAAACTAACGAACTGGGTCATATGTAATACCCCAGCAAACGAAAATTCACTGGGAAGAGAGAACTGCAAATTCGAATCAAGTAGGCGTTCTGTAAATTTGATAACCCTTTCCACAACAAGATTGCAGGACCAAAAAGGATGAGGACATAAAACCATAAATTTGTCCAGCTACAGACAGGGAAGATAAGAAGGGAGAAAACTTACCAAGATGATTTGTAGGTTCATCCAACAATAAGATGGTAGGGTTCATGAACAAAGATCGTGCCAATGCAATTCTCATTCTCCAACCACCAGAAAAATCTTTGGTCTTTTTTGCCTGCATCATCTTGTCAAATCCAAGACCATACAAAATTTCAGCAGCCCGCTTTTCAGCAGTCGATGCATCAAGAGCATCCAGTCGTTCATAAATACGTTCGAGTCTTTCGCCACCCCCATCGTCCTATTACCAAAGATTAAGTCATCATCCAAGTTCTTGATATACAGATTTACGAAGGAGCATTTTATATACAGAACACACACCTGAGCTGCCAATGCTTCAGCTTCTTGTTCCAACTTTAGCCTTTCCTCATCACAGCATATCACAGCCTCGAGGGCAGACATGTCTGAGGCTTCAATCTCTCGGCTAAGATGGTAGATATCCATGTGATCAGGAATGGGAAGCTCACGCAATCCTATTGCAGTAAGTAGAGTGGATTTCCCACAACCATTCAACCCAACCAAACCATAACGCCTGAAGATGTAAAATTCTCAAAGTGTCAAAACTAATGCAAGGCAACACAAAATTAAACTTGCAATCATATTTTGTTTGATCAAAATACCTCCCATAATTAAGCTCCAGTACTGAATCAACTATCAGATCATGCCCATGGTATGTCAACGAAAAAGATTCTATCTGCAAATAAGAAATTTATTGTCAAAACCTTGTATGGAAATATCAATCACAGGAACAATGCCGCAAATGCAAATCATGGAAAGCATATTCAACACACAGCATTACCTACTACCTTCTACATGGCAGAGGTCACAGCAGATGATCATTCGTGATATAAACAAAAATTAGCAAAGTTCATGCAATTATTCCAGGCATCATAGTTGGTAAAACACCAAGCTGACATACTATCTGCTCGCCTGGATGTTGGTGTAAAGTGCACCTTAGCTAACAAGAATAAGTTAAAAGTGACACTTGCCAACCTAAGATGTCGATGTATATGTGCAGATAGAGATGGCGGAAGAGCAATCTATAAGGACCAACTACAAATCCCCCTAAAGGCAGACAACAGAATGACGCCATAGAGCAAAACAGAACATCTTATGAAAGTCACCCCAAACAATTGTGCACTACAAATTCTTGAATCATTCGACATACATTCACATCTAAACAACAAACTTCTTCAAGCATCCTAAAAATTTAGCAATGATAGTATGGACATAGCACAATCACTACATAACATCTGCACGATTATTATGCCCAGTTCCATTGCAGAAAGCATACTGCAAGTTGCAGACATATAAACACCAAGTTTTGTACGCCTCTCAAGAAATGCCCCTAAAAACAACTACCAAAATTCACACACAGCATCATACAATATTATTTGTTTCCTATTAAAGCATTTCACGTGCCTACACATCTCACTGGCACATAAGTAATCAACAACTCAGTTAAGATGCAACAGACGTACTAGGTTATTGTTAAAAGAGAATGGCGCACATGTAAGTGTCTTACATTGGAAAAATTAGAGAGAGGAGATTAGCTTATACATCTACCTCTTTTCCAATTCATTTTAGGATGGAACCTCACTTTGACTTGTGTGAGGTCTACCTCTTTTCCACATGCGGCTATGGTATTAGAGCCAAAGAAGATTCTGGCCCATTGTTGTCGCCCTAAGTGGGGGACATTGTTAAAGCATCTAGAGAAGGATTTGATGTACTATTTGAAGTATGAAGACCCAAAAATATTATGTGTCCAAGTTAAGTACAGCCCCAAGAAGGGTCATGTTGAACCTCACATTAAGGAAGCTGACCTATCTCCAAGATAAGGGCAGCCCCAAGAAGGGTCATGTTGAACCTCACATTAAGAAAGTTGACCTATCTCTAAGACAGGGGCAGCCCCAAGAAGGAGCATATTAAACCTCAAATTGAGAAGTTGACCTATTTCCAGATTGTCAAAGGGTGAGGGGAAGTGTTAAAAAGGAAAGGTCCACATGTGAGTGTCCCACATTGGAAGAATTGGAGAGAGCAGAATAGCTTATAAGCTTAGTGAGCTACTCCGCCTAACACCAATTGGTTTTAGGATGGAATCTCACTTGGACTTGCGAGCAATCTAACTCTTCGCCACTTGCAGGCCTGGTGTAACCCCATTGACCATCTAATAGTTCTGCCACTAGTAAAATTAAGTATTACCCCATATAAGAAAGAGTAGCTATGGCCTAAAACCACACAATATTAGACAATTTCATGCTTCACAACACCAACATACTGCGGTGAATAAATAGCAAAATACAACCCCAAAGATTCTGCCACCAAATTGTAAAGGTTTTTCAAAAACGATTGTTCTGCACATAACATGCAGTGTTATACTGATACTTGGTGCAAATCATTCTAGGGTTCAAATAATACAAATATTAAATAATTACAGATATTAGTAGGAAGATAGCTAATTAGTGAAGAAGATACTACAAATCATGTGTAGCATACTTCCTTTCTATGAAAGAACACATTAATGACTCATTTGGTTGAAGCATTTAAGGTATTAAATTAATGGGAATGGTAATGAATGTGTTCCACTTTGTCATCGAAAAAGTATTACAAGATACAAGTAAAGTTTATTAAGTATTCAAAGTAATGCATCCCCTCACCAACCACTTCACTAATTTTTCTTTTAAGGTGAACCACATATTAATCCTCATTCATGCTCAGTATCACCCAATCAAGATTCTTATCGTAACAAAAACAAGGCAATTGCCACAAAATGCTATATGAACATGATTTTTCAAGTTAAGTTGCCTAGTTTTGTACTATAAAATCTGTCATCAATTACAACTAAATATTCCATTGTACCAAGCAGGCTACAAGCAAACTGTAGGCAGTGTTGATATCACCTCACTACATTCTATGCAGGGTGCTTAAAGAAAGACTGGAGAGAGACGTGCTAAGATATGCTCTAAAGAGAAGATAGATGGAAAGACATAGGATAGTCGTGGAGAGAAGGGTTAAGATATATCAAAAGCTCCATCGAATTTCTAAGGACTCACATAAACCGACTTTATTATAGAAACTAGACTCAAGTGCACGGACAACACAAACAAAGAGAGTAAGAAACATCCATTATTGTAAAGATCTAGCCATAGATCAAATAATGTATAGTGCAGCAACATTGCTTATACATCTAGCCATCACAATGTACACACTGGAAAATATGCTCTCAGCAGCCACGGAATAAGATCTATAATGTGTCCATCTCTCCTGCTAGCAACTTTTGCCAAAAAAAATTCCTCTCCAAATTTAATAGCATTCCTTTCACTAATCAAAAGCTAATATTAGTACATATTACTACTAGTCGTGTTGTCTTCTGATAGAAAACAACATGCGTACACACTATACCTCCCCCAACAATCCTGTTATTCTATGAGCTTATTTATGAAAGGGAAAAACTTGCCAAGTTGCTCATTTTGCTCTCAATCTACTACTTATGCTCAACAAGATGAATATAATGGAAGGATTCAAAGTGAGAATGTCCAAACCCATATACCTCCTCCAACAATCATGTTATTCTATGAGCTTATTTATGAATGGGAAAAACTTGCCAAGTTGCTCATTTTCCTCTCATTCTACTACTTATGCTCAACAAGATGAATATGATGGAAAGATTCAAAGTGAGAATGGCCAAACTCATATATGCTCATGCAAGAGAAAAAACAGCATCCTCAGAACAAGATCTTAGTTTCCTTTTTGCAAGTAGATGCATTTTAGCAATTATAAGTTTTTTGCAAACAATTGGAACCATCATATTCAACCAGAAGATTTTAATAATAGCTGTTCTAATATAAGTCAGCATTCTAATAGAGCAAACAAACCAAGCATTGGATACACAAATCATACCTAGGAACTTGAACTCTAATATTAACAAGCAATGACAAACTTTTATTAATTTTCTTATTAATTCTAAGCCATAACCTGTTCACTAGCATTCCTAACACAATTTTCAAGTTTCATGTGTTAACAATAAATCCAAAAAAATCTGAACATATCACGTACTCTCCAAAACAAAATCCAAACCTAGAGGCTAGAAATTCAGAATCTTAATAAATTTTATAACCAAAATGCCCACAGTATCAACTTGTTGATGGCTTTTTTTTTTTTTTTTTTTGTAAAATTGAATTTAGCCCTCAGTGGAGAGAGGGGGAAAGAGAGAGTAATTGTTTGTTAAATGAAGTAGTATTATTTCGAAGTAATAGTTTTCTTTTCCAAGTCTATGGTTTCACTGATATTAATGGAGAAATTTCCAGCCTTTTATAGGATAATTTAAACCTTTGGCTCGTTCCGGTTCATCAGAAATATGATTTGCAGTCAACTTCACAAAAGCATATCAATTCCTTCAAAAAAAAAAAAATATAAACATATTAATCACTTCCCAAAACAAAATAAAAACCTATAAATTCACAAACCTAAAAGACATGCCTCCTGTATCTAAACAAATTCTGAATTTTCCCTGAATACCCTTTTCTATTTTCTTAATAGCGGCATCCAGCAGAACAATCAACAACAATACCACAAACACATCACTTCCTAATTGAGCTCGTTCAAAAATACACCCAGCTATCAATGTTGAATAGCCGCAAATACAACAACAAACGGATCAGAATCAGATGAACTTACCCTAACATCCCTAGAGAGAGGATGAGAACAGAGAACAGCAGTACAATTCCGATCAGAAATATGAAAATCGTTAACTCCATCAGCCACTTTATCGACAGCCGAGGTGATGGCGGTGACCTTCGACGATGCGGCCGCTGCAGCAGCCTTACTTCCTCTCTTTGCCGCCGCTGCTGCCTTCTTCTGGGCAGCCTTCTTCTTGCTAGCGTCAGACACCATTTTTCCTCAAAACTGCAGAAAAAACCAAATTGATAGAAAATCACAAAATCATCAAAGTTTCAGACCATTGCTTACGATCTCAAAAACTAAAATCATAATCATAATCATAATCGTAATCATAGAGATATAGGGAAGATGAGAGGATGAATACCTGGTGCGAGGAGACGAAGAGAGAGAGGGGGGAGAAAATTCGATCTAGGGTTAGGGTTAGCGTCCGAGGTGAAAGGGAAGAGAAAGGAGGGTTCTTTTTAAGTAAATCGGACGGACGAGGGAGAAAGGGAGGCTTCCCAGGTGTGAGGATTATAGAGGGGTCGATAAGTTGTGATGTCGCAAAGCATATATAGGAGGAGAGGAGAGAGTTTCAAAGTGTGCTTGGAATTCTGGTGTTAGGCCTGACCCTGAGCCGTGACCGACTTCGTTTCCTTTTTTTCCGTTAGATATTTTCCTTTGCGTTCTTGGTTTGAATTCATGTTTTTTTTTTTTTTTTTTTCTCCCTTAGTGAGGGAGTAGGGGAGGGGATGTTAGGACTTGATCCGGGGTCAATGCTGCTATAGGATCAGGAGATAGGCACCAACTGTGCTTAAGTCTCGTGTATGGTCTTGACGTCTTCGGTTCTTGTACATGCAACAGATGGGTTATTCGGAAACAACTACCAAAAAAAAAAAAAAAAAAAAAAAAACGTTCACAATAAATGGTAAATATGTGTCTTATAATATTAATAAAATATGAATAAAACCCACAATATTGTATGATAAATTAGTTCATGATCCCGTGCAATACACAGATCAAACTTATGATTGGCTTAGTTGTATTTGAACTCGATAGTCACAAATTTCATGTTAATTCCATACCTTTTCTTTTGGTCCATAAGTGTAAATCTAAGACAGAGTTCATAGATCTTGTTATGATGGATTTTGTACTGCATCATCATGCTCTAATTAGTTTTGCTAACAGTTGTATATTTTTCACTATGTTTGAAAGCAAGCTTAGGTGTAAGAAATATTAAAGATTAATAGTTATTTCCCCTAATATTATATAGAAACAAAATAATCTCCAAAATATGCCTCATTCCAAACTATTACTCAAATTATGGTCCACGTCATCCATATAAGTGGCGTTACAAAGGTGAAACGCCATTACCATTGGCGTTTCTTAAGGATAAATCGCCAACACAATTGGCATTTCTTAGATCACCGCACCACGGCACCGCACACCACGGAGCCACCGCACTATGGCACCACCGGTAAAGCATACATCATCGCACCACGCACCACACATCATAGCACACCGCACCACTGCATCACCGCACCACCACCAGTAGCAGCAGAGATGAAAGAGAAAGAGGAAAGGAGAAAGGCTGAGGAAAAAGGATTTAAAATCTGCAAGCCATGGGGATAGTGCTTCCGCTTCATCTGCTTCCTCAATGGACTAATGGTGGTGCATAACCTCCACCACCACATCTTTCGTCGCCTCCTCGCCCTCGCGACATTCCAGCCTATCCCCCAAGACGACCATTGCCACTGCCCATACCCAATCCCACCCCGGCGACGTCCCTACCCTCGAGACAATTGAGTGGTTCTCCAAGCAACGCCCCCAACCTCGCAACGACCAAACCCATCTCCGGCGGCACCCCAACCCTCGCGCATCCGAACCCACCTCAAATGCAATTCCCTTCCTGCTGCTAAGATGCGCCAATTCATTTGGCGTTTTTATCACTATGCCAAAATCTGGATATTAAAACACTATGTTTATAACGTTTCTAACCATAGCCGTTATAGTAGAATTTTTAAAAATATATAAAAATAAAAATATACATGTATAGCGGTCCAGGAAGGAACCGTTAGGAAAGATCATTCTAGAACTGTTATAAAATGTTATTTTACGATCCTTCTGGCATTTTTGGATACTTAAACGGCCCATGCGCACAAGTCAGAACTGTGTCCCTTCATTCTCTCTCTTTTTTTAATATTTAAATTTTTAAAAAGTAAAAGTTAAACCTAACCCTTCCCAGTTACCATACGCTCATCACTCTCTCAAGAAACTCAAAAGCCCATTTCTTTTTCCAAAGGTGGATCTGATCCTCCCTTTTCTTGTTTTTGATTTCTTTGTTATCTTATGATCTGTCTTCTTCTACTACTATTTCCTTCTTTTCTTCTTTTGTTTGATCTTCTTCTTTATCTTTTGATGCCTAAAATTTGTTAGAAGAAATTGATGGAAATTTCCAACAACTTACTCGTAGATCTGCTAGTTGTAGGTGGTGTTAATGCAACTGAAGTTCTTCCTTTTATTGTACAAATTCTTTTTTCTTCTTCTCCTCATCTTGGATGTTCTTCCTATTAGATTTACTCTCCTTCTATCTCATATCAATTTCTATTATTTCCAGATCTAGCCGGAGATGACAGCTATCACATTTTAAGGGTGGTCAGTTTTCACCTTCTCTCTTCTTAAGTTTTTTAATTCCTTAGACCTCTCTCTCTCTAATTTTTAGAGCTGTTGAAGCATACTTTTGAAGATTTGGCACTACAACGACAAAGACGGAGATGGATGAAACGAGAACAAATAGGGTTTCATTTTCTATTTTTATTTTTTTGCGAATAATTTTAGCATTATCTAAGAATTAGGCCTGTGATTGATAAATCAATTCTGTAATTTATAGCATTTGTATTTAGAGAAAAAACTGTGAGTTTCGACTGTGTTAGATATAGGATTGTGAATCTTTTGTCCCATGTAGTTTGTAAAGTAATTCAGCAATGAATTGCTAATATTTGGAAATGATCTTTCTTATTACTTCACTTTACCTCACTTTCTCTCTTTATTTAAATTTATATGTTTGCACATAATGAATCCAATGTACAGTACGTAGCTTTTTTTTAAGCAATAAAAACTGTTTTATAGCGGTTCAAATTAATCAATGTAATATAATGACAGTGTTAGGCAGTTCATAACGGTTGACGGAAAACACTGTTATAACTCAGTATCTATTATAATGGTGCTAACCGTTATAGAAACACCCCACTATACAATAACCGGAGCCTATATAACATTGAAGACCGTTATAAACGAAGGCACGGAACCGTTATAATATCCCATTTCTCTTATAGTGAATTATTGATAGAAACGCCAATAGAATTGACGTTTTATCTTGTAATAAACGCCAATACAAATGATGTTTTTACCTTCGTTACAGTCGTTTACGTGGACCATAATTTGGGTAATAGTTTCAAAAGAGGCATATTTATGGAATTATTACTTTTTTAAATAATATTTTCGTAAATCACTCAATGAATACTGCTAGCTTAAGATTTGATACTTATATAGTGTTGATGATATAGGTGGGAATATTGATTTCTAACCTTCCTAGAATGAACCGAAAGTATGTTATTGATATCATGCGACCATAAAAGTTTTACAAGAGTTTCATAGCACTTTACTTTTGAAATTATGAGCTAATTTAACACAATTAGTACTTATAAGAGTTTTTTGTAGTTTGTTAAATACATTTGACCACCAACTTCTAATTAACCATTTTGCTTGACACATAATGCCAATTTCAATTATTGACTTTTAATATAATTGAATTGTAAATGAATCATTTTAATTAAGGATAAATATGGGAGAGTTGTGATAAAACTGATAATTAGTTACCATTATTAAATCTTTTTATCATAATTCTAAAAAAAAAAAAAAAATTTATTATGTTGACTATGCATTGATATTTAATGTACAAAAATATTCAATATTTCATATTTTAATCATCATGCGCCACTAAGATTTATTTTCTTTTTAAATATGAATTTTAAGTTGAAGAAGGATTATTGATCTGTTTTATTTTTCCCTTAAACCCTCTCACTTTGCGATATTCATTCCTATTCTTAGTTCTTTCGTTTATTTTCTAATAGCACTCATATTAGTTTGAATTCTAATTGAAAATTAATTATTCATCTCTAATTTAGAAAATGAATATAGGAGGGTTGAGAGAATTAATACCACTAAATTATATTTTAATGTAATATAATGATGTTAATTGCATACATATTAATATGCATTTAGTGGGAAAGGTACATGGTGAGGTTTTATTTTTTATTTTAGTTAGAGGTGCCTAGTGCCATATAGCAAGATAGATACACATATGCGGAAAACTAAGCTGTTGATGTGGCGAGCTCTTGATGTGGTTATCTTTTGTTCCGAGGGAAACATATTGATCACCTAATCCCTGAGTTGAGTGAAGATGATGCTAGCCAGGGGTGGATCCACCTCTATGGCGCTAGGCCAACTACAGTTGGGTCAATCAATGACTATTACAGAGTCTAGTTATGTTGCATGCAACAGTTATATTTGTATGCCTCCAAATAGCTCAATTTAAAAGTCCAAATCAGAAAACAAAACAACAAAATCCGTGACTTCGGATTTGATTCACGTAGTACGAGAAGTTAGTAATTAGAAGGGACATAGTAAGGAATACGTTTTATAACTATTATAAGTCGTCTCCATCTCTCTGCCTCACTCTTTCTCTCTTCAGCCACATTCTCTCTCTCTCTAACTCGCTCATCCTCTCTCGTAACTTTTGCCTCATTCAAATATTGTTACTTTATATTATGATTTCTATTTGTCACTTGTTATTAGAAACTAGGCTAAACCCTCTAATTATCATTAAAATGGCCAAGGTTTTATCTACCCTACTGAAATTTGCTATTGGGTTGATTCTCCTAATGAGCATGTCAGGTATTGATATCTCTTTTAATTAGCTTTCACTTTCCTTATTTAATTTAAATATCTCGTAGCAAAACTAATATTGCACAGCTTTTTAATATATAAGTTGATAGCCATGGTATCTACAAACTGCATTCGCAATTGAGTGGGAAGCCGAAAGCATTGAGGTCCTCCATATTGTTTTTCAGGCTTCTATTAATGTTACCTACAAGTCGATCGGATGGCCTTGGGGCTACTATAGAAACCGCTGAACGACAACTTGGTGTATGGGCGAAGTTTAACAAAACCTGTAGACACCCCACTCGTTGTCTCCTAAGTCCTCGCCACGCCCGATGATGACAACAATAGTCGACTTGGAAAGGATGAACACTAAAGGCAAGATCTCAATCCTGGCTCCTCTCTCATAAATTTCACTCTCATCTTGTAGTCTTTGCTCTAAGCTTTCCAGAATTTCAAACGGATCTTAAATCGTAGTCCCGGATCAAAAGTTATGGCCATTTTAAGTTTTCTAACCCAAAACCAAGCCTAGAGCGGAAAACGGATCAAATATCTGCCCAGAAACCCGCAAAGAGGAGCAATAGACCCAGATTCATGGGTAAATACCAGATTAGGAAAAATAAGTACGCTTTGACTTTTATTTCTCGGCCAATCAGAGACTTGCCGTACCGTTGACCATGCTCCCCGGTCGAACAGCCTCAAGGCTGGCCGAGCGGCCTTAGGATCGGTCAACCGGCCCCAGGACCGATCGAACAGTCCCTCGACCATTAGAACGGCGGGACACCCCTTCAACCGACGTGAAATCTCCAGCCTGGAATTTTATCGAGCTTGCTTAATCCCAAACTGGGCGGTTGGTCGGTCTGTTGGTGCCCGCACCGGGCAGGCAGCCCAGGCGCCAGTGCCTGGCGCGCCCGGTGCCCGGCAGACAGTGTCATCAGTGCCCGGTTTCGTCATTTAGTTCCCTTTAATGCCATTTTGTGCCATTTTATGCCATTTTCTTCCTTTTTCCACTTCCTACCACTATATAAACCCCATTCCACCTTCATTTTCAAGGGGAGCAAGATTAGGAATCGAGAGCTCAACCTCAAAGCAAGGTGAAATTTGAAACAATTAGAGAACTCTTTTGCACTAATCCTAAGTGCTTAGAGTGATCTTTTTGAGGAAAATTCACACCAAACATCCCTTTTAGCACTACAAAAAAGCCACATTTCCATCTCCACCACAAATCAAAACTCTCAAAACACTCACCCAAGCACCACATACTACACCCAAGCACCACAAACACTCACCCAAGCACCACAAATTACATCTAAGCACCACAAAAAGCCACCTTTCCAAACACCACAAATCAAACCCAAGCACCACCAAATCAAACACAACTTAAGCACCCATTTACATCCTCCGAAAATCAAGATCTTGCCAAGATCATACTCAAGCAAAAAGGTGTTCTAATCCAAGGAGCTATCCCGAGGGCACTCTACTTTGGTGGAAATCTCTTTTCCTATTTATTCTCCATTTTGACATGTCTTTGTTCCTATCATGATTAGCTCTTGAATGACATTTATTATGTGATTTGTTGGCTTGAATTACTTGTCTTGAAGATGAAATAAACCTCACACAAATTTAATCTCATGTTCACTTGGCTAAACATCAATAAATAAATCGTGCTCACCTAATCTATTACTTTGCAAAGCATGTAACTTGTAAAACATCCTAAATGAAATTAATGCACCAAACACTTGCGGTTTACCCATTGATTTCATTCATGGATATGGGCTCTAAATGGGTTCAATTCACCCAATTGAATTTATTCATGAGTATCAAAGTGATCACCTTTACTTGTTCAGTGCATAAATCACCTAGACATAAACTAGAAATCGGGCTAAAATGTTGAACATCATGTGAATATAATGACAAAGCACTTTTGATCCATTTGAATAGATTTCACATCCTCGAACTCAAGTCTTCTTTTTGGGCAACATGAAGTCACGCCCTAGAACGGGAGTAGGGCGCATTTGGCTCGATCATGGTATCCTTTTAGATATTCCTGTTCGATGCCTTCACAGTTTTCATATTCCTAAAATATGGTGGCAACTTCTTTACATTGTAAAAACAAATCCAACATAACATGATAACACAAGGTCATGACAACCCCATAAAACAATCGCAAAGAGCAGAAATGCGGGGCTCCCCTTTCCCCCAAAGGGGGCGGGGTCCCGGGTCCCACTAAACCCCATACTATATAATGTGTGGACATAGCCTCAATTTCATAAGGAATGTGCATGGTTTGTGTGTTTAATATTTGATGTATTTTCTAGTATCTTCCTTTACCTATATATTTATATATTAAGTCAACTCTTTAGCAGTTGGGATCAACATTTTGAGCTTCCTATTTTACCTTTCAATTAAACAAGTTAGAAACAAAAAATACGTTTCCACTTCAATTGCTGATAATGGCAGTTATTAATCAAGGCATAAGAAAAGTTACAAAGAAAAAGAAAAATAGGTGGTTGTTTTCTCCCATAACTTCCCCCATGTGGGACCAGGGACCATCCCCTCCCTCGGGGGAAGGGGGGCGTCCCCGCATTTCTGCATGCATTGTTTTTATTGGGGTTGTCATGACCTTGTGTTATCATGTTTTGTTCGATTTGTTTGCAATGCAAAGAAGTTGCCAACATATTTTAGGAATATGAAAATCGCGGAGGCATCAAACATGAATATCTAGAAAGATACCATAATCGAGCCAAATGCGCCCTACTCCTGTTATAGAACGTGACTTCATGTTGCCCAAAAGAGACTTAAATTCGAGGATGTGAAATCTATTCAAATGGATCAAAAGTGTTTTGTCATTGTATTCACATGATGTTCAACATTTTAGCCCAATTTCTAGTTTATGTCTTGGCGGTTTATGCACTCAAGAAGTAAAGGTGATTGCTTTGATACTCATAAATGAATCCAATTGGGTGAATCGAACCCATTTAGAACCTATATCCATTAATGAAACCAATGGGTAAAACTCAAGTGTTTGGTGCATTGATTTCATTTCGGACGTTTTACAAGTTACATGCTTTGCAAGATAATAGATTAGATCAACACGATTTATTTAGTGATGTTTAGCGAACATGAGATTCAATTCGTGTTAAGTTTGTTCAAATCTCAAGACAAGTAATTTGAGCCAACAAATCACATGATGAACATTATCTAAAATCTAATCATGATAATGAACATATTATACAAAGACAGAAGAGAAATGAAAAACGATTAAAAGGAGATCATCACCAAAGTAGTGTGCCCTCGAGATAGCTCCTTGGATTAGAACACCTTTTGATTGAATATGATCTTGGCAAGATCTCGATCCTCGGAGGATATAAATGGGTGCTTGAGTTGTGTTTGATTTGGTGGTGCTTGGGTTTGATTTGTGGTGTTTGGAAAGGTGGCTTTTTGTGCTGCTTGGATGTAATTTGTGGTGGTTGGGTGAGTGTTTGGGGTGCTTGGGTGTAATTTGTGGTGCTTGGGTGAGTGTTGAGCTGCTTGGGTGAGTGTTTGTGGTGCTTGTGATGGGGGTATGTGGTACTTGGATTGGTGTTTGGGTGATGATGGATGAATATGGTTGAAAGTGGATGAAGGTAGAGATGAGATTGGTGAAAATTCTCCTAAAAAAGATGGCTCTACGCACCTTCGATTTTGCTACGAACCCTCTAATTGTTTCAAATTACAACTTGCTTTGGGATTGAACTCTCAATTGTCCAAACTTTTGAATGAAGGGAATAGGACCTATTTATCGGAGCCAAGACTTCGAAATTAAGCAAGCTCGACAACTGTAGCAGGCTGGAAATTCATGTCGGCAGAATTGGGGTCTTGCCCCCTAGGTATTGGGCTAGCCGCTCGACCAGCCAGGGCCACGCCAAACCGGCGGGCCCCAAGCCTAGCCGGGGAGCGTAATCAATGGTACGATAGCCATCTGATTAGCCGAGAACTGAAAGTCAAAGCGTACTTATTTTTCCTAATCTGGTATGTATCCATGGATCTGGATCCATTGCTCTTTTTGATGGGTTTTTGGGTGGATATTGGATCCGTTTGCCGCTCTATGTCTCGGATATGTGCCGAAAACTTCAAATGGCCATAACTTTTGATCCGGGACTCCGATTAAAGATCCATTTGAAGTTTTGAAAAGTTTAGAGTAAGGGATAAAAGATGAGAGGAAAATTTATGAGAGAGGTGCCAAGGTTGAGATCTTGCCTTTGGTGTTCATCATTTCCAAGTCGATTTTTTGT
Organism: Mesembryanthemum crystallinum; assembly: GCA_030267885.1. Classification (NCBI taxonomy): domain Eukaryota; kingdom Viridiplantae; phylum Streptophyta; class Magnoliopsida; order Caryophyllales; family Aizoaceae; genus Mesembryanthemum; species Mesembryanthemum crystallinum. The sequence goes on from BSSO01001186.1 coordinate 19,175, forward strand.
TGTCGTAATCGGGCAGGGCGAGGACTTAGGAGACACCGAGTGGGGTGTCTATAGAAGCCCCACTGTGACTAAGCTCTAGGAAAGAGCGAAAGTCAAAATAGTCTGAGACCCGCCTGGGATGGTAAGTCTGGACTATTCCTGGGGAGGGACATGTGTTATGATGGATAGCCACCTGTTGAATGAGATGAACAAACTGGATTTCGTTCCCTCAAACTGCTGAAAAGGTTTGTCGAAAACCTTCTTTGCGAATACCAAGTAAAATCGGGTTTAATATGTGTTAAGGTGAAGGTCAAAAACCTGTTTTGCGAATACCGAGTGAAGCCGGGTTTGATGTGTGTTAAGGTGAAGGTCCACCTATTGAGTGAGAGGAACAAATTGGATTTCGTTCTCTAGACAACAGAAAAAGTTTTGTCAAAAACCTTTTTTGTAAATACCGAGTAACATCGGGTTTAGGATTTCAGGTGTGGAAGGTTTGGAATTCTGTTTTTCATGAAAGACCGAGTTAATCGGTTTTAAGTCTCCACTAGGGAGGTGAAAAGGATGTTGTTTTTGCAAGTACATAGTTGAATCGGGTTTTAAGTGAGCTATCACTTGTTGAATGCAAGAGACGGATGGACCACTGCTCTCCCAAACTGCTTAAAGAGTTTGTAAATAAGGGGTTTGTCACTTGTTGAATGAAAGAAATGAATTGACCACCATTCCCTCAAACTGCTAAAAAGGTCGTAAAAACCTACTTGGTGTTTACGTGAGGTGTCACTTGTTGAATGAAGGAACGGATGTGCTACCGCTTCCTCAGACTGCTGAAAAGTTTTGTTAGAAAACTGTTTTGTGAATACTGAGCCAAGTCGGGTTTTAAGACTCAGCGGGGGAGGTGAAAAAAGGTTGTCGAAAAACCTGTCGTGTAAGTACCGAGCCAAGTCGGGTTTAAGGAGGTTTTGTTTGAAAACATTATTTTGAACGTACCAAGCCGAGTCGGGTTTAACACTCCGCAAGGGAGGTAAATGATTTTGTAAAAACAAACCCCCTTGACGAGGATGCTTTAAACTCGAAGTTCGCTCGTGCTCTTGCCTTAAGAGTAGGATGGTTTTGTTTTGGAGGTATTTGCTTTGATAGAGTGGGGTGTTCTATTCTTCGATTGTCATTGCTTGATGGAGAGCTCCCGAGGCGCACGAAGAGTATCATGCATGGAGTGTAGATAATGTGTGCGATGTATGAAAAGAATATTCATGGAGCATGTAGTGATAACATGTAGCATGAATGATCATACAAATAATAGGGACTGACCTTGTGAATGCAATATGAAGATATTAAGGACGGACCATGTAAATGTGCCATGAGAAGATAATAAGGATGGACCTTGTGAATGTGCCATGAGAAGATAATAAGGATGGACCTTGTGAATGCTGTGAGAAGATAATAAAGACGGACCTTGTGAATGCAACACGATAAGATAGTAAGAGCAGACCTTGTGAATGTGCGGTGCAATAGTGGACGAACCCGGTGAAAGTGTACATGTGACGTGGGACGGACCCAACAAAGTGTTTATGTGACATGTGGCGGACCTGATAAAGTGTTTGTGCAATATGGGATGGACTCGACAAAGTGTTTATGCAATATGGGATGTACCTGACGGAGTGTTTATGCAATATGGGATGGACCCAACGAAGTGTTCATGCAATATGGGAGGGACCCAAGTGAAGATGCGTGATGATATATGGGATGCTTACTTATGGAAGGTGTGATGTATGCTATGTGTATGGACCGTCGAAGTGATGAAGGGTTCTAAAATGTTATGCTATACACGAGCTCCATGCGACTCGACCATGAGGTGATGATGCAAGTAGGATGCAATGTAAGAATGCAATGTTTGGGAAGACGGACTTCAAAGAATGATGTGATATAATATGTACAATGTTGAGGAGACGGACTCCAAGTGATAGACGACTTTTGATTTTTGAAGAAATTTCATGCCAAGTGTCCCTTGAAAAGCCAAGATTGTCATGAGGAGTGATGGTGCCATGGAGGCGAAAAAGGAGCCCCCACTTTGGAGTGGGGTGACCAATGCTTGTAGTGTCTTCGAGTGTGGAAGACCTTGAGTCGAAGGATGACATTGACTCATGGTAGAGGGGAATGAAAAGCCCCCGGTTTGGAATGGATTGGTGAAGTACCTCGTTGTATGCACAAAGGCAGAGGATGCTTCGTAGGAACCATTGATCTAGGGATGCTATCTTCTAAAGTCGAAAGCCCCCCCCCCCCTTTGGAGTGGAGTAAACAAGCTCGATATTGTCCGTGCTAAAGGACTCCGAGTCTGTGTATGTTGGTAAACCATGATAGAAGGGATGAAAGCCCTTGGTTTTGAATTGGAATCCCGGAGGATGGACTTGGTAGATGCCAAAGAATGCTTAGTGATTTGAGAGATGATGGCTACAGGAGCCCGAGAATTGAGTGTTAGGACTGATCTGGGGTAGAGAGTCTCGGGTAGAAGTGTGGTGTTGTGAAGGGAATTTGGCTAAGTGTTAAAAAGAGAAAACAATGGGTGTTTTGTGGGGGGATCATGAGGGGTTTGGAAGTTCGAATCCAAGTACTAGGCTACAAGAAGGGGTAAATCATGGAGATGTCAAGCCGTTAAAATTCTGAATTGCCTTTATTGGGTGATCATGTAGGACTTTTAGAAGACTTGTGTAATTGAGTGATTATTATGGCCGGGTCTCATGGAGGTTACCTACGTATCCAATGTGGAATCAGGCCGACGTAGTTTCTGGACTTGTGTTTGTTTGTGGCCTAAATTTTGCCTAGATCATTGTCTTGTGTGATCGTCCAGCGGGCTTGCCAATTTTGCCTAAGTCATTTGGAGTGAACAGGCTTAGCCGGCGCTTGATGCCCTAACTTTTGCCTAGGTCGCCCTTGTGGGTTTTTGGCCTAGTGGGCTGTTCTTTTTGTAAGGTGGACACACCTGTTGATCATACCTCTAGGAGGGCTTTGTGGTTGTAATGTTAGGCTAAGGTGCGGGTTTGTCAAAGAAATGGGGTATTAAGGCTCAAAATTCCCGTGATAAAGCCCCCAGTGTGTTGGGTGTCACTCCTTATTTCGAGGAGGTGGACTGCTGCTTCTTGTTTTGTTTTGCTTTAGGCTTTTGCCTCATTTGTTTTTGCACTCTTTTCTTGCTTTTTTGCTTTTGGATGTCCACCTTCTCTCATGGAAAGTGACACCGTTGCACACCGCTTAGTCCCAAGGTTAAGGATGGATGTGGTTTGAGAAATGAAAGGCTATGTGTTTAGGCTCAAATGGGTTGCAAATGGTGTTTTATTGTAGGTGAAAGAGGTATAATGTAGGGTGCCAATATTAATGCCTCATGTCCTCAGTATGATCTTAAAGGTGTGTGTCCCTTGCCTTTTGTTTTGCCTTTTGTTTTGGTCCTTCTCAATTAGTCTTTTAAGGTCCTTTGTAATGTGTGATCGTGTTTTAACAACTCAAATTTATCATTGGGCCCAAAATCATGGAGATGTAAAGAAAAGGCTCATTTCATTGATGTGAATGAAAGCATTACAATGCATGAAAGGAAAGGACTTGGTCTTGGAAAAAAAAAAAAAAAAGGTAAGAGGACTCTCTAACATGGACTAGACTCAAACACTCTAAGCTCGGGGCTCATGGAGGATAGATGATGCCATCAGCAATCAAGTCTTGGATCTTGTGCCTTAGGTGCATGCATTCTTCAGTGTAGTGGCCGTTCCCTTGGTGGTAGCTGCAATATGCATCTGGGTTCAAATTCTTCTCTCTTGATCGGATCTAGTGTGGGACCAATTGCCATGATGAGGCCTTTTCCAAGAAGCTCTTCAAAGACTTGCTCTTGTGGTAGGCTAAGAGGTGAGTATGTTCTCTTGGGCCTTGTTGCGATGTAGTTCACTAGAGGGGAAGGAGGACGACTTTCATCATCTGAGCTATCGTGAGATTCATGTCCCTTGTCTTCTTGAGTGAAGAAGTCATATGTGATGGTCGGTGTTCTTGAGTCAAGTGGTCGTCTTCGATAAGCATGCCTACGTCATTGAGTTGTGAGTAGGTGCCTATGGCTTGGTACTTCAAAGGCTCGTAATACCTCAGGTGGAGGTTTTTGATGAGTAGCCTTACTTGCTCTTTTTCGGAGGGACGGTTGATCATCTCGGCTACCTTAGTCCACCATCTTTTGACAACATTGGTGAACAATTCATCATCTTCCTACCTTATGATCTCAAACTCTCTTAGGGTTATCGGAGGGATGACGTTGTCATAGTAGCGAGAGATGAACAATGTAGTGAGGTCTTCCCACTCTTGGATCTTGTGTGAATCCAAATTAAAGAACCAACTTGGAACGGGTGTGTCCAAAGTTTGGGGAAAGACGTGTGCATAGAGGGACTTGTCGACGCCCCTTAGGCTTAGAGCCGCGGTGAATGCTCTTAGATGGTCTTGAGGGTCGTCGGTGCCTTTGAAGATAGGTACCTCTTGTATGGAGAACCTTTTTGGGAGTATACCCTTGATGTCGGGGGTCACTCCTTCGGTGTTGATTAGGAAGTCACCGAAAATTTGGGTCTTGCTGTAACACCCCAGATTTTCTAATAATTTATTTAAATAATAAAACTATTTTTATATTTTGAAATCACTTAAATGAAAAGAAAATTTGGGGTAATAATTATTACCGCCACATTTATTCAAAAGAGAATAAATGCAAGGCTAATAATTTAAACAAAAGGAATTAATCTATTTATTAACCAAGTTGTCTAAACGTGGTTTAGGTGGGTTATTCAAATTAAACAACTCCAAAATTCCAAAAGAATATCCCAAAAATAAATGTCTTAATAATTCTATTACATAAATCTCCCATAAAGTCATCTCATTAAACTAGCGGCCTCACCAAGTAACACCATCACCTGAAAACATAAGGAGAAAAGAAAACAAAACACAAAAGAAACAAAGTCAGGAAAACGAGTAAGCAATATCCTACCCCGTAAAATCACTTTCGAAAAACACTTACCATTATTTTAAAAAATCATTGAAAACATATGCATGCACAAGTAATCAAGCACGCGCACACCATGAGGTTATTTACGAAATCTTGTTTAAGGGTGATCATACTCATGTAAGATTACACATAAAGGTCGACTTGTATTAACAATGAGAGGTAAGAGAGCAAGTGTAGGCCGAGTGTGAAACTCACGCCGCCTACCCCAAATACATCATACGGCTATCGCCTTAATACATAATTCATGGCCAGATCAAATCTAGAGTGTGCACACCCCCTCTAGTAGCCCCAAAGTCTAAGGTCACTAACTAGAGGAAAATAACGGGGAATCAACCATCCCAGAGCAACAACCGTTGTTGTGCCCCTTACATAAATAATCAAAGTGGGGAATCAACCATCCCAGAGCAACAACCGTCGTTGTGCCCCTTACATAAATAATGAAAGTGGGGAATCAACCATCCCAGAGCATTGGATCATCCAAATGCCCCTTACAATGCTCCGTTTACTCCTAGTGGTGCTGTAGATCTGGGCGTAGTAGTATGAGATACATACGACAGCGGTTCCGTGTTGACCCAACCCCACAACCACAATACCTACTGTAGAAATAAACGCGCACAGCTGGAATCGAACCCAAGACCTCTAGCTTGACACCCAATGCTCTTACCGCTTGACCAGCTTCTTGCTCTTGATCTTTATTTGCATTACTTATATTTATATCATATTTCAATTATTATTATTGTTATTATTATTGTTGTTGTTATTATTATTATTATTATTATTATTATTATTATTATTATTATTATTATTATTATTATTATTATTATTATTATTGTTATTATTATTATTATCATTATTATCATTATTATTATTATTATACTCTATCTGTTCCACTAAAATCTTTATGTTTTAACTTTGCAAGATTTTAAGACGACACTTAGATAATAAATAATTGTATCTATATGAACTCGAAAACGTCTATAAATTTGATATTGTGAAAATACTCCTTCTGTCCCGTGAAGTTCTTTACGTTGGACTTTTCACGGTATCGAATGCGACACTTTGACCAACAATATTTGTAATTTTATATAAGTAAAAATTATAAAATGATGATATTATGAAAATACAAGT